>JAECUM010032953.1:0-48858 GCA_016617855.1 Megalonaias nervosa | reverse complement strand
CCATTGCATAAACTCTTTCTTGTCTATGACCAGTAGATGTATATGTGTATGTTGTATGTGTAAGTTGCTTACTGCTAACCAAGGCAATTAAGAAATTTATCAGTTATGTGCAGATGATGCTTGTAAGTAGATCAGGCCTATACTCATTTGTGCCATGTTCAGTCATGTAGCACAGAACCCCAAATGGAACCAGCAGAAATCAAGTTCTACAATGAATTAATGAAACAGATATGAGTTTTACTGTTCATTCTATATTATGATTTCAGGTGAACAGCATAGACTTTGGCTAGTCCTATACATGTTTGGGGGCTGATTTATCAGGCTAAGGCCTGTGTGTGTGTGTGTGTGTGTGTGTGTGTGTGTGTGTGTGTGTGTGTGTGTCTGTGTGTGTCTGTGTGTGTGCCTGTGTCTGTGTGTCCATGTGTGTTTGTTATACCCTGCAGATATGGTACTAACCTATCCATACTGTGTAAATTCCCCCCGATTCTTCAGCTGCTTCAAATGTACCAACCTGTAATGATAACAAATATTCAAAGATTTAGAAATAAAGTTCACATAAATGTTTGCTTTTCTCTGCAATCACATATGGTATAAAACAGAATGTCTGAAATTTGCCCTGTGTTTACTAACAAATAATGGCATGCTACTGGGTCAGTCCAGTTTTAATTTGAAAATGTTGTGCACGAATCTAAACAAATATATGGATACTGAGCAAGAGGCCCATGTGGGCCTGATACTGCTCACCTCTGTAGTTGACATATTAGCTTGTAAATTCAAATTCGCAAACATATTGAAACTGTAGTGGGGAATGAAAAACTTGGAGCACGTAGTTGCCCCACTGCTTATTAATGTTGGTGTCACTGAATTGACCTTTGCTGTTTTGGGTTTTTTTAACCAACAATACATTTAAATCTTTTACTTTCTGGCCATACCATGATATGCTAATATGCACCAGGCCATATCATAAGATGCTGCTATGGAGAAGCCTTACCACGAAATGCTGAAATCGACCAGTACAGTTATATCTTTCTGATAAAGACTGGTACACCTATAAAAGCTGGTCTGACAGAACAAGTATTGTGGAACAGTTTATACCATGTGATTCTCTTGCTGCCAGTACACCAGTTTTACATTTGTGATATACAATAAAGTTTTGTTACTGCTACTGTTTGAGGTCTTTAGTTGATATGGAACACATTCAAAACTAAAAGTATAAACAAGGTTACCTACCAAAAAAGTCCAACAATTTTAAATTTTATCCAGGAGTAAATCTGGATTATCAAACCAGTCAAACCAGAGAGTAATCAATGATTACATAGCTCACCTCTGCAAAGTGTTTACCTGTCTTTAGATGCCACATTAAACAGAAAATTCACAAATAAAACGATCTAGAAAACAAAATGTTGGCCCTTTTCTAACTTAAGATTTCTTGTTATTGTTGTCTTTTTCATTTCACTAATTTGTAGAACTCCACTTTTAATAGGCATTATAGTCAGTATTGTGCCGACATGCTGTTAAACTATATAAATCTACATACATACATACATACATACATACATACATACATACACAGATACATGCATACATACATACATACATACATACATACATACGTGCTTTAGTTGGGTGTAAAAGACAAAACAATCACAAGGAACATTCTTTTCTTTCTCATGATATCAAAGTAAAGTTACTATAATGAGTTTAGGAAAACCAGAGATTACATTTTCCCCCAAAATATCATCGCTCTTAAAATCTGTTTCAGAAGCTATCATCACTGAATATTGCAAGAATCAAATTTTATTGTCTGTAATTCACAGGCTGTGAGTAACACTGGAGTAACAGCCAGTATTACAAGCATAGATCGTTCATCAGTAATTATGTTGATTTGCCACTACAGCTGTGGCCTCACATGAAAAGAATGTAGCATGACATGTAACAAGCTGCAGATGAATGATGATAAAACTGAAGCCATTCTGATTACAACACAAAGACTTTCTCATTCACATCCTTTACCGCAGACAATAAATATCAGCAACACCAACATTAAATTCACACAGTCAGTACAAAACCTCGGTGTTACTCTTGACAGTACTCTCTCATTGCACCAACATGTCATGAACATATGCAAGGCTGCATATCTTGAACTGAGACGCATCAGCTCCATTCGCAAGTATCTTTCAGTTGACGCCACTAAAACACTTGTGTGTTCCTTAGTACTTTCAAGACTGGACTACTGTAACTCAATTCTGTCTGGTTCATCTCAATATCTACTCCAGAAACTTCAAAAAGTTCAAAACACATCTTCTCGGATCATCCTTAGAGTACCACGATCAGAGCACGCCTCTCCCCTACTCTCTACCCTACACTGGCTATCCATACAATCCAGAATTAAACACAAAATTTGTTCTCTGTGCTACGTTTCACTGACGGGCTCCAGTCCAACATACCTATCTGACCTCACCGATGTGTACACACCTGCAAGATACTTACGCTCCTCTTCTGACACTCATATTCTCATTATTCCCACTATGAAAATGAAATCATATGGACAACGCTCTTTTGCATACCATGGCCCAGCAATGTGGAACGAATTGCCCACTGCACTTAGACACAAAGACACAGTGATCTCGTTCAAGAGCGCTCTTAAAACTCACCTATTTCAACTGCAAGAACAGACTTAAAGACCTAATAATGTATCCTTATAATGTATCCTTACCTTAAATATTTACAGCATGTTTTCTGTTTCTAATTTCGTGGTGTTTGTTTTTATTTTTGTAATCATATCATTATATATGTTTTTTAAGTGTTGTCAAATGTTGTAAAGAGCTTACAGCTTCTAAAGATTAGGCGCTATACAAAGTCCTCATTATTATTATTATTATTATGAAGTCACTCATGTAATTTCTATACTCATTCACATATAAACACACATTTAATCTACGATGAGGAACCAAACACAAGATGTATAGCTATTACTACGAAAAGTTTACCACTGAATAAACATATCTACTTCCAACTGCACTGGTTAGAATGGCCATCAGTACACATAGTGTGGATTATGTATCGTCTACTTAATCAGCGGACATGGACAAAGCAGTAAGGGATTAAGTGCCAACTACAAGTAGTGGATGTCTACGTCATGTACTGGTTAATAATTTGTCATAGTTTCCCTTTATTTCAATACTGTTTCCAATACCCACTTTGAAGAAACCAGTAATACAAATAAACCTCAGGTAATAGATTACAATGGCTGCAATACCACTTATAAAAATACATGCATGATCAAGAACACTTGAATATTATGACATGTATTTCATAGTTTTTTCCAAAGTTAATTCTACAAGAATTACACATTAAAATAAAAATGATAATATGAACTATGCTTTGAAATGGTGTGTACCTTCAGCCTTAAACTTTTAAAATAACAATGTTGATAATAAGAGTATGATGATTTTGTAAATGTACTCAATTTTGTATTGACTGTTGCACTTTACCAAATGGTAATTCATGTCTTGAAGAAAGTGATTTCAAAGTTAATAAAAGATACTTTCTGTCATCGTTTAGTTTTTTTATGAATCTACATGCGTCACCAGGCATTGTTGAGGAGTTATATCCTTAATGTAGCTTTCTGCCTTAAATCAACAAAAGTCAGTCAGGGCAGTTCCTACCAGAAACTGTTCAATGTTTGATGTTTTAAAATGCACATTAAGTGTTGAATAAAAAAGTCACACAATGACACACCTTAAAAAACAGACTTTGTGAAAAACAAATTTTGGCTGAGAAACACATTTGATGATAAAGTCTCATATTATCACGTGAAACTAGTCTTGATTGTTATATGAAAAATTAAACACACTGTCTCAGTCTGATTATCCAACTACTGAATGCCATTTTGTGTCCATGTTTTGGTATGATGTTCATACACTGGAAAACTGCACTTCCAACTGTAAGGTGGCATTCATATAGCTTAAGATGACCATCATGTGCAGATCACATTAAAGAACATTATTTTGTCTGCTGATACAAATTACTTAACAGGTAGAGACATATATAACACACTGTCTCGCACTTGTTATTTTATTAACTGCTGAGAACCACATCCAATGCTACTTGTCTACTCCTTGTCAGAATCAGCAATATAGCTTGGCCATATAAAGTACAGTAGTCCCCCTCTTAAACGGCCCCCCTCACCAGTGGCCACCCGCTCCTTTCGGCCAGAATCTGAAGGCACCAACGAATTTGTGTTCAAAAGTACCCCTCACGAAAGGCCACCCGGCTAACGCGACCAGCAAAAATATAAAATTTACCCCTCACAAGCGGCCGCATTTTATTTTGTAATATGTATCCAGAAACAATTTTATTCATAACGTGTGTTAAGTAATCTGATTTCTGTTTCCTGATGTCAGGTTTTCGTTCCTGAAAGAAGTGTTGACTAAAGTACATGTACCACTAAGGTTAATATTATATCAATTACGTCTCACAAGAAGCCACATTTACTCCATAAAGCCAAGAAAGACTCAAATTTTAATCCATACAAAAAGGTAAGTACATGTAATCCGATTAGCCTTACTGCTGTGTTATCATGAGATGTCCGGTTTAGCCACTGATAATTGTTAAGATTACAATTATTAACAGTAGTAACAGCTGAGAAGTGGCAGTATTGATGTACAATACACAAGTCAGCGGGAAAATGGTTTGATAGCCTTTATGGCTTCCCTTAGTAAGATGTTGAGCTTGTTCACTTCCATAATTAATGGCTATTACTACTGACAATAATTGTCAAGATTGCAAATCCTAATGGCCGCGAGGTGCTATTGTTCAGGTCAATTATGCGTACATATCGAAGCCGTTTTGGCTTCTGTCACTTAGTGTAAAACAATGTAAAATCAACAGGGTACCAGACTGCGACTAATGAATCACGTGACAAGATCACTGTCTTTAAAAACATGGCATTTTGTTTAAATGTAGAAATTTTTTTATTCAGTCTTGTAGTTGGCAACACTGGAATAAGTTATTGCAAAAAGATCAACATGTCATCGAGGAAAAGAAAAACTCTCAGTTTAGAAGAGAAAGTGAAAGTAATTCAATTGACTGAAAAGGGGGAGAGTTCGAGGATCCTGGCAGAAAAATTTGATGTCGGAAAGACTCAGATAAACAATATCGTGAAAGATAGGGAAACAATTCTGCAGAAATGAGATGATGGAATGGATGGAGAAAGGAAGATTGTTAGAGCCAGGAGATGTTTGTATCCTGATTTGAATGAAATCGTTTTTGAATGGTTTTGCACTGCGCGTGCTAGGAACATTCCACTCACCAGTCGAATGATCCAAGAAAAAGCAACAATTTTGTCAACTGAAATGGGATATGACGACTTTACCGCAAGTAACGGATGGTTGCACAGATTTCAAGTCCGACACTGGATAAATTTTTCAAGCATAAGAATTCTTAGGACCATTGGTATTGTATTTAAGTGTCTGTTGGTGACAGATGATGTGATCTGTAACATTATTATAAAGACAGTTTTAAAACTACATGTATATCAATAGTTATTCATAGCATTCTTTTGAAAATGATGAAATAGTTTGTTTCACATTGATTTCACAATGTGCATGTGATTTTTAAATGAAAATATTAAATGTTTTAGAATTAAATGTAGTTGTGACTTTCTATATACATGTATGTACATGTATTTACTATTCGTATTTGTCATCCCCCTCTAGAAAGGCCACCCGCATTATAAGGCCACTTTCCTGTTGCAATAGGGGTGGCCTTATAAGAGGGGGACTACTGTACTATTAAAAAAGCCCTTAGCTGCTAGATTGAGCCTTTACTCTGGACAGGCAAGCACATGTGACACCTCGAATCATTGCCAAAAAATGGGAGTTAAGATATACACAAAAGACTGTCACCAGACTTATGCTTGTTCTAGTACTGTCACTAGTACAGACATTGCAGAAAGTCTGTTAGTTCCGACTAATCAAATCAGGTGGTACCTGGGGATATAAACCTCAGTATTACATCATACTGTGAAATGCCTTTTTTTTCTCTCATGGGTTTGTAGTTTTGCAAGAAACTGACTATTTTTTGATAGCTCTATTTGTGACATCTTCTGTTTTCAAATATCGACCATGGTTCATTATGTCTTTCAACTGTAAAATCCTCCAATATGCATACATGGGGAAAACAGGATTCAGAGTAGAGTATACTATAACACTTACTGTTACACCAATACCTGCTCCCAGAAAGATTAAGCCAAGGATTAGATAGATTACAGCTCTCCGCCTGGCAAATTCAGGACCCACTGAGGACCTGTGACATTGAAAATATTCCATTCACTATATAATTTTTATTATAAATCTGCAAGCATAAAATTGTTGGAATTTAACAACTTACCTAACTGTTGCTGCAATTTTCTTAATAAAATGATGCTGAGGGCTGTTCCAGTAAAACATACATGGGACCCAGGGAAGGTACTTTTAATGTGGGGTACTCACCCATAGATGTAGTTTAGAATTTTCTTAATATTTTAATATGAACTCTCTGAAATCTAAGCACCCAGGCATATATTTTTAAAAAACTGCCTTCCCTGGGTACTATGTATGTTTAAATGGAACAGCCCTGATATACTAGCTACAAACACCACTCCTTTTCTTGTGTGACGATTCCAGAATTGAGATTAGATAGTAGCTACCATCTTGAAAAAGTCATACAAAAATGTGAGCAGATGGACCTGTGGACATGTTGCTGTTCCTTTACTGAAAGAAATACTGTTAATTGTGTTTCATCTATAATTTTACCTTACAATCCATCACAGAAGGATGCAATTCATGCTATTTCCAGTTTCATTTTTTTGTTGGGATTTGTTTATAAAGATAAACCATTTCCATAATAATTCAAATTCTGGCAAAGTGATACTTCATTAGATTTGACTAATATGCTGACATAACAAAACGCAATGAAATCATGCTAAATTTTATCAGTTATAACAGTCTGATCCATCATATCAGATGTACCAAAAGAATGACTTAATGTGAAGTCTAATTTGGAAGTAAATCTTTTAAGTAATTCAAAATTTATCCCATTTATCCAAAACTACAAGTTTATTTAATATATTTTGTGTTTTTTCTTAACTCCAAAATATGCATTAGATTAACAGGAAAAGACTATATTTCATCACCTTGCTGGTCATATCTGGCAAAAATGTTATCCAGGGTTCATTCTATGCTGAGCCCTTGTGCTGCCATCTTCGCCAGCCAAGGTTCAGATAACCCTATCTACACCTTGGAGGATCGAACAGCTATATTGGTGCTTTGTCCTAGCAACATCTATGGGATTTCATGTGTTACCTCCCTTAGTATGTAATACCAACTAACCAATAGCATGGTTCATTGTACATCCGCCAAAAACGCGGGTTGCCATTGACCTAAAAAGGATACTTTGGAAGTTTAACATTGAAAGTATGACTGTGTACCAGAGGGAAGCCATTACAGGTGTATTTGAGTGAAAGATATTTGTGCAAACATGGACCGACATTGGAAAATTGCTTATTTATCAGTCCATTCAAGTTGTGTGCTCCCCTTGTCTCAATCACGACACATCCAATGAAATTCACAGACCTGAAGCTCAGAAATATCTGCTCGATATGCCAAGGTGTAGATAGGGTTATCGGAACATTGGCTAGTGAAGATGCTGCACCCCTTATCCTTATTTTTCATATTTAGCAAATGTAGGTTCCCTCCATGGTGCCCATAGAAATAGATAAAGGTATCTGCAACCCCAGGGTGCTGGGGGGGGGGGGAGAATTCATGATCTTACTAAGTTTCGTTTTGATGGGGATAATTGGGCCCCCTTTTTCCATTTATGGAATGAGCACTGCTTATCCATGGACCTTTAATCCAATAAAATAATTCAGGCATGCAATTTAAATTAAGCACAAGATGTTACAATAATCCCATGATAATCCCACCCTCTGTATTCACAAACTTTGGGCAAATTTTTATACAAGAAAGTATGTCCCAATTATTATCCAATCCCGACTATAAAATTTACTAGCCTTGCACCCTGAACTATTACTGTTATATGAACCACATAATAATAATAATAATAATAATAATAATAATAATAATAATGTGATTTCACTATTAATCGTGGCGTACCAACTTTCACAGATTCAATGGTTGCTTCAAACCACAGATTTTAAGTCCATATGAAAGATATTCCATGTAAGAAAACAGAAGCCAAAGGCAGATACCCACATTTAAGTAGCCATGAAAACTTGTTTTGTTCACAAACCACAAATATTGATATCTACGAAAATAAATGGATTCACAGTAATAAATCTTCACTCACACTTGTTGACAGTGTGGACATCTTGCCAAGCTCCGCTGGTTAACATTAAACTGAAAAAAAATACATGACATAAATGCATTGCACTACATGTCCAAAGATAGACAAAATTACCAAAGGTTAATTACATCAGCACATTTATTGCAAAGGGGTAAAAACACTGATAATAGTTGTATCAATGTCTTCATTACTTTTCTATCAGTGGATTTAAGGTATCAATGAAAATAATAAATGAAATTATCAATGACACATATTCACTTCACTGCTGTAACAGTTACATTGTTAAAACAATCACTTTGCTATCAACCTTTAGCAGTTATTACTGGCTGATATAAAATTAATAATTGCAGATCTAGAGATATTATAAAATATAAGGTGATAAATTTGGACAGGATTTATTTTCAAAAATCACAAAAATTTATCCACTGCTAAAAAAAAACTACTGAATGGTATTCAATATCTATCATATGAAACATTTACATATACTTTGAAATAAAATAGTTGTGAAGATTGTTTAACACTGAGAGAATGGATACAATACACAAACTATAGTAAAACACATTAATGAAACATGATATAATAATGGATGAAACCCCAAAGCATATGCACAATGATGTCACATGATACAGTTCTGCCATCACCAAAAGATGAACCGTGGAAATAAGCCCTACCCACATTTCAAATAAGTCCTGATAGAACAATGTCTAGCTATGACAGGAGTCATGCGATCAATAATTAGCAAATGAATTATTTTCAGTAATACATCAAGAAAAATAAGGTAAGAAACCTTCCAGTAAATTAAGGATATAAGAATGACTCTTCTGAAGTTGATATACTCCACCAGTCCCCTATTGATGTCAAGACTCTTAAGATAAATACACTATAGTCCAGCACTCTAAAAATTACATACTACTTATATAACGCTTTGTTTCCCTGGTAACAGAAAAAATAATGAATGTGGAAAATTCAAAATATCAACCTTTCTGACAAGTGACCAAATTTTGTTAAATACCTTGAACAGAAAAGAAAATGTTTATGGACAAAATGAAATAGCTTTCTCATCCATGTGACAAAGAAATCAAGCTGATTTTCTAACTTTACTTTTCTTATCATTCTTATTGTAGTCTGGTTGTCCCAGCCAGATTGTTTCAGTCCATTCATTAGCCACAGTGCTTGTAGGAACTACTTTTTTAAAAGTTACAAGTTATCCTTATAAACTACTTTTTAAGATTCTATGTTATCCTTATAAAGAAAATTATTTGTTGCTGTTTCCATATGTCCACTGAATAAATGTGATAATACCACAATACTATCAAATGTGTTTTGTTGCTATTTTCTCACATGTAGAACTTGTGTACTTTAGATTGAAAGGACACAACATTGCCTTCATTAACATATTTGAATTAATGCACTGTGTTTATAACATTTGAATTACCCTAATGCAATGTATTTACAAACAACAACACATGACTCAGCCTTTTAATTCTCTGAGTACCATTTTTATGTTCAAAAATCTACATTTGTTGACCCAGGAATGTGTGAAAATAATCAGCCACATGTACTGGTGTGCAATAGAAAAATCCTACCAAAAGGCCCATAATTCAAAAGGGTGAAACAATATGCATGTACAATATATCAATACATATCACGATACCCTGGGTACGATATGAAGAGGCAACTGACTAATGCTTTAATGGAACCAGTTATTCACAGACAATGAAGATTAAAATCAATTATATGGGATAGGTGTTATTTTGCATTGACTCTCCACCTTGTATCAATGTCTGTATTAATAATTAAAACAGCAAAATTACTGATGCATCAATGAATCATTTCAACCATAATAATTTGTGGGCTTTGCTTTGTTTCAGCCCATGAATTATAATCCATTCAGGTGGGATTTCCTATACATCAATTTGTCAAAGAATAAATCTATTTTGCTTCTCTCCTATATATACACCACCCTCAGTAGTAAATCTTTGCTATTAATTGTAGTGCAGGTTGCAAAATGAAATTTCAAAAGTAAATTTTGCTTCTTGATTATCCTGATTTCTAATCCCGCTAAGCCAAGAAAAACATATAATTGAACATGAATGGAATCATGCACTGCCACTTTTCTTCAAAATTGTAAAAATAGTATACTGTATGTAGGTTTGTACCCATTTTATGAATTACTGTACAAAAATACTGTAAAATTTTAAGGGTGGGGGTGTGCAGTTTTGGAATACATAATGATTCCATGGAGATAACATTTCATGGAATCACACTTTTTACCTTAAAACCCATTCAACAAAACCTTTTATGGAACAACTAATTTTGTAAATATGTTACCCACAATGAAAATATTATGTCCTCATCAAATATTGATGAATTTATAGGTATAGGTAAAATTTTTATTTTAAGTTTTTTTAAGCATAAAAAAATGTACAAACGTTTAACACAGAAAAAAGTTCCTTCTACAAGAAACTAGATAACAGAAAGTAACTATGGCATACTAAAACCTGGAGGGTAAGAAGAATCAAAGACAATATAGTACCTACCAGAAACACCTGTGAACATCGGACACAGTGAGCTCTACAATTTGTTCCTGGAGACTGAACAGTAATGGTGGTAACTGTCCTTCCAATATTGATTATTCTGCGGCTGTAAATAGACAATACATAGCAATAAACTCAATGAATCATTGAAACTGGTGCTCCAAAACCCCTGACCTGACTTTTTGACCCTTCGATCAATAAGATTTTAATGTCCCTTAATGAGCCTATGTACAAAATTCCATTGAGTCTGACCATGTATGAAATCTCAACTAGAAAACAGAAGATCCAAGATCCAAGAACAGCTCTACAGGTTCAAGGGAGATTAAGGAAAGTAATATATTTTATTCTGGAGTCATGGCAGTTGTTTCATGTTTATACCATTCTCATCTACAAGAGTTTCATTTACAAGTTGGCACCACAATGTCAAAAAAGACAGTTTTAACATCTGTTGCACAAAACAGATTACCACCAACAGAGTAAAAATTGACAATCCTAGCAACTTAGGAATAGATACTATATTTAAAGAATAAATTCAATATATTTTAAAGATTAAGACAGCTTATCATTTATCAGGGCTTCCGATAACACACAAATGTGCGTCCCTGAGGCAATAAAATTAAAAATCACGTCTTAAAACCCCATCCTAAGAGTCATGTCAGACATATTACAAATTGCTGGCTAAAATTGATTTCCAGCTTATGGAAAAGGTCAAAGTTTCTCAAACAAGCAGTACCTTGTGTCTTCAGAATGTAATAAAGTTCTCTACTTCATATTCTTCCTGCTTTGCACTCCATTATAGGTATAGTGGAGTGCAAAGCACGGAGCATACCAGGCATGGAAGCAGTCTGATTAAAATGTTGCTTGATGCTTTGACCAGAGGTACATCAAGTAAGAGAGTCATTAATGACAAGAAATCTGATGTTCTGCCATCAGCAAAGCCATCCAAGAAAACATGAACTTATAATGTAAAGTGGGAAAAAAAATTCAGATGGTTGTACTTTGACAGTGGAAAAGCATCTATAAAATGCTGCACCTGCATTGCAGTCAACGTGCAATCAAATTGCACATGTTCACAATGCATTTGTGGAAGGCTCCACAAATTTCCAGAAATCAGCACTTGTTTGTCATGATTAATGTGATGATCATCAACTTGCAACAAAAAAGAGATCTGAGAAAGTTAATCTGAAAACTGCAGTTAAAATGCACAGGATGCGAATATGCTTTATATTCACAAACGGAAGCCCAACTCATTTTGACCCAAGACGACCTTCGAGACTCCAAGTTCTCAATTCTACTTTGCACTCAAGTAAGAATTTACGAGCTTCTAGTAAGCATGACATGGATTTAGAGTTTGCATGTCACACACAGGGGCTTGTATTGTTGCTTACAATTTACCTATAAATCATACATGTACTATAAAATCTACAAGGGAGGACACTTCTCTGCCTTCTTGTGTGACCTATATAAGAATCAATGCTGATATTTCAAGTTACACTTCACGGTGTGTAATAAATTTGATACTGATGTTTAACTCAGGCAGTCAATTTTTTATGCATATCCAAAATCTGGCTTATTATCATACCTTTAAGGAATGCCAGACCATTTTCCAATGCTACCACTCCACACTGCAATGATCGCACCTGCTTAATACGCATGTACAACTCACTGAATGGAATACTAACCCCTCAGTGGTCAACCCAAAATGACATACTGCGCCAACTGATAACCTGATTTTCAGCCAACCAATAAGGTGCAGTATTCCATTCAGTGCATTGTACTTGTATATACTGAATTTTCCTGAGTCAGCATTTATCTCTATTGAGCAGCTGGAGTAGCTGTAACTTTCGTTGATTGATTTCATTTAAACACTTTCAAAGTCAAATAATACTTGGCGAGTTTATTAAACTGATTCTATTTTGACTCCTGAGATCAGGAAGTTTCAAAATCTGACTAACACCCTTAAAAAGCAACACAGCGACACACATGCACACACACACATGTAAACCAGCTTCCTCTAGACCACTCTGGTGGTCTAAGTGGTTTGAATGTCTGCCTTGGATGTGAGAGGTCACGGGTTAGAACCCCTACTGAGTCATACCAAGACTTATAAAAATGGTACAAGCAGCTGCTTTGCTTGGCACTCAGCATTAAGAGGTCAGTGTTAGGACTGGTCAGCCTGGTGTCAGGATAATGTGACTGGATGGAACATCATGCTACATGTCTGCATCATGATGCCCCAGTTCTAGACATCACTATAAACTGCCACAATGCAGACAACAAAGTGATACGACTAAAAAATTATTAAAGCTACATTAAAAATCCAAATCATACACACACCAGTTTCTTGCTTAACTTGTGTATCTCAATTAATCTGTCACTACAGGCACTTGTCCAAACCACATGCTCTGGGTCTAAAAATGCCCAAAAAACGCTATACACAGGTCATGGCATGTCTGCTAAGATGCATCGGCCTAAAAATAGACAAGTCTCTGGACACTGTGTTATGAGTCTAGGCTCTTACAAAAAGTAACAGAAAAGAGTGAAGACAACAAGCTTTATAAAATTAAACACATAATTTATTTCCCTAGAACACAAAGTGAAAAATTATGAAAAACGAACTTACAGCTTTATGAATCAAATCCAAAAATAATCCAAGAATTAAAAATTAGAAGTCCTAGTATTAAAAAGTCCTGAATGAATCTGAGTTCGAATCCTGATATATTCCAAAATGGAAGACTATGACGTCTGTTATAATCTGTGAAGTGCTGTTGTGTCAACAGTTCTTTGTTGAATCACAGGAAATATTATTCCAGTTTTTAATTCAGTATAAATTCCAGTGAATGTCTTTGTCCAAGAATTTTGTAGGAGCACTTATTTATTTCCAGGGAAAAGAATCACTTGAAATTCAATAATTTTGAAGAAAATAAAAACAAATTCAACTAAAATTGGTCACAACATGATAACAACTTAACATGTCAATAGTTTGGAGCCTGACTAACAAACTTCTATTAAGACAACAGTTATACACTAATTTAAGATGCAAAACAGACTCTCGGATGAGGGTCAGTCTTCTAGAAAAATAGAAGTTTGTAACAATAAACACGTTTCATATCACGTACTCCAGGTATGGTTTTGATTTAACTTAATGATTCTTACTCTGAGAACAAAAAAAAAAAAAAAGCTGTTTACCAAAACTGTCACTGGTTCTGAATCAAGGTCAGAAACTAGATACAGTGTTTCTATTATCAGGTGTTTATCAATTTAAAAAAATTCAGTCAGGTCAAACAGAACTAAACTCAATTCTGGACAATATCAAATCCAGTAAACAAAGTTACATTACAATAGCATGTAATGGATGTTACAAAAAATTAAAACAAACAAACAAACAATTAAATTAAATATACATAACAATTGCTGTTCAAAAGAAACTGCCATCTATTGCAAAACTATTCATAATGGTAGGGCCATCAGGAAATTTGGTGCAAACTTGAAGGCAAAGGATGGGAAGGCAGAGACCATCATGCACTTTGTAATGACATTTCTGAATAAGGTGCATATACCCTTATCAAGTTTCATGGATTGGTACTGATGGGGCCAATGTTATGGTAGAGTCTAAGACTGGTGGTGTTGTCCAACCACAACATGAGAATACAAAAGTAGTTGGAACCTGGTGTGTGGCACACAGACTGGTTCTCGTCTGTTTCTGGGCAGCTAAGTACATACAGCACTCGTAAACATATATTACCTTTTCCACTTCTCTGCCAGTCACTACAACAAGGTGCAGAACTGACACAACTTATGAGAGCCAAGGTCTAATGTTTTAATAAACCTGCAAATGTCCAATGGCTCTCACTGCACGAAAGTGTAGAAGCCCTCTACTCTGCTTGGGAATCTCTTTGCTGTGCACTGGAAAATTAAGCAGTGCAAATGATGGAGCAGCAAAAGCAAGGGGCATCCTCAAGATTGTGAAGAATTGCAAATTTGTTTCCACAGTCAGCTTCCTGAATGATGTGTTGCTTGTGCTGACGGAGCCAGTAAGGTGGTCCAAAAAGACAGCACCGACATCCGCCAAATACATGCTAAATAACCCCGAGGTCGCACTGCAAGACTTCCTCCAACAAATTGATGCCTCTGGAGAGTTTCAAGGTATACAAATAGCAGGGGACCCTGCACAAGCAATAACGGTTGCAAGTGCATTTGTGAGGAGCATCAAAACTCAAGTTCAAAGACTATTTCCTGATGATGATAGGCAAGTTTTAAAAGATCTTGCCAACATTTTTAACCCAAGCCACTTGCCAGCAGCACAAGATATGATTAGGCAGCATGGTTGTGATGCTCTGGAAAGACTTCTTGCAAGATACAACCAAATTAATGCTGCAACCACTAGGCAATCCATTCACCAGTTCAAGGCCATGCTATCAAATCACAGAGACATGTCTTTTGCAAGACAGGAGTCAGCATATCATCAAAGAGCTGTTTCCAGAGTTTTGCACTCTTGCTGAAATCTTGATCACAAGTCCACTCTTCTCTGTGCCCTGAGAAACAGGGCTTCCTCCCAAAATGCAGTTCACTTTGACCAAGATGTCACAGATGACTGCATGTATTTTAACCCATGCACGCAAAGGAGAATGTGAACTCAGTTACTGCAAGCATGATGATGAAAGAGCTCATTAGTGTCTATTACATTGCTGCCTGGTTTGCATTTATATGATCTGAATCAAACCAGTCTACTGTAAATGTACTTGATTCTCTCTCTCTCTCTCTCTCACACACACACACAAAGACACACAGCCTACTCAAGAAACTTGGAAATGGGATCCCCTTAACATCTTGTAAGGATCCTATAAAATTCAAATGTAGGGGGTCTTTGGGACTCCATAAAATATCAAGCTAACAGAAGCTCTGTGTATTTAGTAATAATTACAGTGTGATCACTACTTCCAATCTATTTAATATTAGTTGCCATTGAGACAAAGAAAATGAAAAATGACATTTTAGGTCTGGGAGTTATTCAGGAATTATCAAATGTAAACTGAATATTATTTCTAATGCATTACAATTTCAGGCTTGATTTGACATGATATATGAAATGAAAATTTCGGTAATACTGAAAAATGCAAAGGCCTGAAATAGATGGCATGAAATTTCATACTGTGTTTACATATGCTTAGCAAAAACCCAACTTCAAATGAAGCCAAGATCACCAGTTATATAATGCACCAGCTCATATATACATTATACGTTGTTTGCTTGAAATCATGCCTACAACTAAGCTGATAAATCAACCCCAAACCTGTACCTGTACAAAATTTGGCGCTGATTTATTTGCCTAACCTAGAACAACAATCATTGTTGATCCTGATCAGCCCATACATTATGTGACGGCAGATCTAAATTCACTGATGAGGACGGTAACTCCATTGGTAGAGCATCAAACTCATAATACAGGTGGATTTATACCTGCCTGGGTCACCAATGGTTGGCAGCCACATTGCGTCCTTGGGAATGGCACTTAGCTCCCCTTTCCTCCGCATGATATAGCCAATAATGTGCTAAAAGTGTTGTAAAAACAATCTAACAAACCAATCAACCAACCACCAATAGGGACACATTTTATATTTGTGGAACATAACATGATGGAAATTGGTGGACAATATTTCTTTTTGAATAACAAACAGATTGCTAAGGTTACCTCTTTCATAACATTCCAAACAAGTTAATTCAATATTAGGTTGTCGTCAATATGTACACCAAAGACCTCATCATCTGTGACAACCTGCAGTTAGGTATTCTTGTGAAAAATGAGTTGCTTCAGGCAATCTGGATCCAATTCAGGGATGATATTAGAATAGCTTTTAGTCCCTGATATGTTTAGAATCATTCCATGCAGTTTCCACCAAGTTTACAAATCATTTTGGCACTCTGCAAATTGTTCTGTGGTGTAGCTACGGAGAATGTGTACTATATATACTTGTTTATAAGACGAGTCCAACTGCAAACTGCACAAACCCAGATCTGCTATTGCATAATGCACCAGCAGATCTGGATCTGTGAAGTTTGTTAGACATAATCTGTATAGACAAAAAACACAGACCCAACTCTGCAGGTGCATTATGCTATGGCAGATCAGGATCTTTGTTGTTTTACAGTCTGACTCAACTTATAAGCAAGTATATACGGTAAATAAAAAGGATGTATCATCAGCATACATCTTATTGTCAGCTCATCTGACAAAGAAAGAAGCACTTAATTAAACTATTTCAGGATGTGGTACTGAATGGTGCATAACACCGTACTGAACAAGTTCATCGTTTTGAGATAACAATGTTGAGTTTTCAGTACCTCTGTGAAAAAGGATGAAAATCACTTCATAGAAACAGGAAACTATCGAGTACTGAATGATGCAGAGCACCATTTTGTACACGTTGGTCATCTAAGAAAAAAGAATTTTTAGGCAGTACCTACCTGGCTGTGAGTCAATTGTCTACTAAGGATATTAAAGCAGTTGACATGAGTGACTTGAATCATGACTGATTTGGTGAAAAAAGTAATTTTTTAATAAATCCATTATGAAATTGTTTTTCAATTAATTTGGAAAGGGTGGGTAGAAGTTAAATGTGTCTCAAATTATGAACCTCATTCACACAGAATCTATTTTTGTTAATTGGAAGTGGCTTTAACAATCTTCCAACTGTTGGGCAGGTGCCCAGTTGTAATACTTTGACAAAATATTTAATGCCATCTGATATGACAGAAGAGACTTACTTCACGAGTCTTAGGCCAATCCAATCAAATATAGCTGCCTCTGAGAAATCAAGTCCAGAAATAAAGTTGTAATTAGGAATTTCAAACTTTGCATAAGGAGGTCGCTTATATATACTCATTCCCTCAGTGCAACACAGTTTGTATCGGTTGTTGGCTCCTTTAATTATTTAGGTATATTGCAAAAAGCTCATTAATCATCTATTTCATTTGGATGCATTTATCCTGTCCTTAATTTACAACAGTTTTAATATCAGTTTAGTAAATTTAGTATGTTTACTTGTCCCTAACTTTTAAACATTTTACAAAAAGCACAAGGATTTCTCTTGTCACTATATATAATCCTCTGGCAATAATTATTCTATGGTTTTCAAACAAATTTTGTGACTTATACCTTCACAACGTACACTACCTCTATATCTGCCCACTTCCTGGCCATGTCTCCCACGGATTAAGAACTTCAGACATCATCCATTCTGGTTGGTGTGTAGACCTTACCCTTTGAGTTCTGATATTTAACAACAAGTTGATGGCAGATAAATGACATAAAATATAGGGTGGATAAAACTGCAAGGTTTCATATTTTCCAATAGGGGCTGCAGAGATGATAAAAAGTCAAACTTGCTTATAATAACCACTGAGATGATCATCAGGAAGTTGTTTTTATGAGTACATGGTCTTGATATACATGTTAATAGTGTACAAAAGGGCTGAGGGACTCATGGGACTGGATGGTCTCTTTATGCATGTGGTCACTATAGTAGGTTTTACTGATCACTGCTTCACATACCAGTTTTGCCGTGGACATGATATTTTTTGAGCGCCAGCCCTGCAGATCAGTAGACAGTTGCAAGGGCAACGGACATATTTCTTCCCTGGGGGTGGATCTTTGATTGGCTGAAATGAAATGGAATGAAAAATGATCAGTATTGAAATAATCCATTGTTTGAGGCTTGGAATAAGTTTCCAAATTTTTACTCAACAAGTATAATTCTGACACGACTGGACCAATTCCAGGTGGTTTGATGTTATGCTCTTTTGTGGTATCAGATGTACTCAAAACACCAGAATTTCACATGCTGCTTGAGTACAAGTTTTCTGTGTATTCAAAAACTCCTTTTGAATGTATTGGGTACATAATTTATGGACATAATAAGTGATCATATAACAATAATGATAACATGGTTTGCTGTGTGCAAACATTTGCAAGAGTACTTACAAAAGACAATGAACCCCATGCTCTTGTTCCACTAAATCTTTTCACACAGCAAACTGTGTGTAACTGTGTGCATTATCACATGCTTTATTCTATGTTACCTGCCAAGAATACTATATGAAATATGAAGAAAACAAGAGACTCAAGTGGGTTTGAGATGCTCACATGGTGAATCATTAATCCTCGGGCTCAAACTCGTCATGTCTTATTACATGTTTATACCCTGCAAACTATGTACAATCCCAGGTCTATTATAAGAGACCTGCCAAGAATATATGAAAAATGAAGAAAAAAAGAGGTTCAAGTAGGTCTGATATTATTCACATGCCTAACATAACAAATGAGCATTTCACTAGTAGGCTTATGTAGTATTGCAATAACACAACTATATGAAAAGTTTTTTAATGATGCACTGAAAATGTCATTTCTAAAATAATCTGGGGAATTATTTCTTCAATATGAATGTTACATTTGATCTTTCTATCCTAACTAGAATAAACATGGTACGGAAGCCATGTGACAAGCTTAGGCATGATTGCATTTCCATTTCCATCATAAAATTATCACATTCCACATTGTTATTCATCTGTAATCATTAACATATATTTATGTCTTACATGCAATTTACAAGTATGCTTCATTATGATGTCTATGTGTATTTTATTGTAAATTGTCACAGTTGTAAATTAACCTTTTGCAGTATCAGTAGCATTTGATATTTGTAATATTTTCAACCAGCAAAAGTCTGACTATTTTCAATGTCCACTTGCACAATTTTTCATATTTTAAAATAAAAAATTAAACACACTTCCAAAATATAACTAGCAACAAACTCCTAGTTCATTTTTGTTCCAGCTAGCAATATCAGAATGAAAAACTCATAGCTGTGCTAGCTTGCTAGCATCAATTTTGAGCCCTGTTAAGTCTTTATTATTTATTGCATTGTGTACATTGGATGTGTTCTGTACAGCTCTGATTGTTTCTGTAGAGGTGTGATAGGCATCTTCTGATTGGTCACCTGGCATGCATATCTGGCAGCAAGTGGCTCTAAGGTAGTTGTAAAGGTTACAGAGACATGTGCCTGACTCCTGTAAATAGCACTGCACTGAAGTCATTGGTATGGGGGTAGGATTTGTTACTGTTTACATGTTTTTCTAGCTCTCACCTCTCCTTCTCAGTAAACATAAGTGAACTTGCATCATAATGTCTGAGTGACAGTACCAAATGGAACAGTATTTAATATGAATACAATACCAATACCAATTGACGACACAATGCTCCAGTCAATTTAATTGACGACACAATGCTCCAGTCAATTTTGTGTCTATATTTAGGATGACAAATTCACAGAAAAATCACTCCATTCTTGCCGAGTTCTTTTAAGGTTTCCTACCAATGTCAGGCTTCCATTAGTTATAATTCTTATGTTTTAGTAATCTGAACTCGTCTGGGATTCAGTGTTTTACGGTGCATAAGGAGTTCTGGTCTGCCAATGTTTCACTCTGTGCCGACATAGATGGATTGGTACTATCCCTGCTTTGTAATCTTCCCTCCATGATTTCAAAAATCAATCTTATGTGAATGAAACACATGAATAAGAGAACATTATTTCACTTTTTCCTTCTAGAACTGTATAGCTCAAGCCCAAATTTTATCCATGTTATTAACTGTTTTTATTCTGTTGCCTCCTCTAAAAGGGTTCTTGTGCTCTGTGTATGCCATTTTAGGAAAGAGCATCCCACAATTAGAAGGTTTTAATGCTAAATGATCTAACAACTGTAGGTTTACCAGTATATGACTTTGAATTTACATATTTTACTACTATATGGTAAAAATTCTTTCCTATCATAAATGCATAATTAATTAATGTGGTTCCAACTTACAAAAATCTTTTTACCACGTTTTATCATAAATTCATGAGAAATATAGTCACTGTAGAAGGAAGAAGCCAAACATATACAAAATCACCTCATCAATTTCATCAAATTTCAATGAACCTGTCTAAGATCATGACAATGCAGGCTTAAGTTATGAAAAAGTCTTACATTATGTAACAGAAAGTGAAACCAACAATTTTAAGTAAAATCAACAAACAATTTATTTCTCTACAATACAATGTGAAAATTTAAAAGACTTACATTATAATCCAAAAAGTCCTATGAAGAGTACAAAAATATAGAAAGTTCCAAATGAATTCCAATAGTCCTTGAATTTCCTGATATAACACAAGGATGCAATTCAGAATGTCTTGGAATGATTTCACAATAATTCAAGTCATAAAACATTTTAGTATTTTCAATGAATATTTTAAAATAATAATTCCTCTTGAATTATATCTGACAGACTGATCTAAAACTGGAATGAATTATTTGTTTATTAAATTCCTTTTGATACGCATTTTCACTTGACCTACATTGTTATAGAATATGAAGATTTCCGATGGAGAACCTTGTCTAACTGTAAACAAGACTTGGACTTGAACTCTTGCTATGTTGTTGTTGTTGTTGTTGTGGGCCTTAACGCCATTTTTCAGCACACGATAGGCTATACATGGCGGCCAGTATTAATGGTGGAGGAAGAAACCAGGAAATCCCCGGAAAGAACCACTGACCCACGAGAAGCTAATGGCAAGCTTTCTCACATATCCACATTCGCCGAATTCTAGACTCGAACCCACGCAGATAGAGGTGAGATGGCAGTGATGCGTAACGGAGAGCGCTTTAGACCACTTGGCCACTCGGGGCCCCACTCTTGCTATGTAAACACTTTGTTTACAATTTACAGTCATGCACAAAAAAGTATACCACTTATTTACTAAAAACAGCATAGTCTGATCAAAATCTGGCCTCCAAAGCAGTCGAAAGCTCCATCAATCAGATACAATATTACTTTAATAATATGCAAAGATCTTATTCATAATCAAACTCAACCTACATCTTGACAATATGAGTCTATTTACAAAGTTTGATCAGGTCTGATCAGAAACAGATTTCCCAAAGTCAGTGTTACCTCATAATTTAACATGTCAGACCTGCTTAACCCAACAGATCTGTACATGTGATCACTTGCAGAATAAATGATTCTCTAATCAACAGAACTCACTCCTCTATTCCAACCAATCTGCATTAAATGGCTGATGCAAGGTACCAATTATTGGTGCATATCTTCATTTCTGATAAGAATATCACATCTATTATTCAGGGTAGAGTGCTGGGCTCATAATCCAAGGGTCATGGGTACAATACCTGCCCAGGACAGCACTATTTGGCTGCCTCAATGTGTCCATGGGAAAGGCATTAAGTCCCATTTCCTCAACATGACACAGCCAATAATATGTTAAAAGAACCATTACAATAACCAACCAAACAACCATCTAAGTGATCATTAAATACAGCAACTTTATTTTACCTATCAACAGTCCATTACAATTATCAACCAAACAACCATCAGAGTGATCATTAAATACAACAACTTTATTTTACTTGTCAACAGTCCATTACAATAACCAACTCACAAGCCTGACCTCTCTCATCATTCAGTACATGAATATAGTATAGCAGAGAATTTTTAAACACTTCAGTAAGAGAGCTGAGAAGCTTAAAACTTAAAATTTAACAGAACTCTGCATCTTTGCAGAGAAAAAGAATTTACCAATAAATCAATACTGTACCTTCAACTTTAACCCATATTTTTCTAGAATTTTCCATAGACACCACAGTGAAATCATAAACACCTCTGATATGCAAGGACCTTGCTAATAATAAAAATCATCCAACAGCTTGACGAGATATGAATTTTATACCAAGTTTGAAAAAATTTGATCAGAAATATCTTCTCTTGAATTTTAAGATTTTACTACTTCCATATCCATCTTTCTGCATTCTGGATGGCTGAACAGGTCATATGTGCTCAACATTAATACAACTATTAGTTCTTTACAATGTTTTCAGCTCTGTAAAACAATGTAATTATTGTCCTCTCACTGGGAAAATTTATCTATCACAATTTGAAAATAATAAAATAATGACTGGCTTTAGCTTTCCTCAGTATAATATTTTAATGAGCTCTGAAATACAGATACATGTACTGTCCAAAGTTGCTCAATGAAACAATACACTGACCATAAACAAAAGCCAATAATTGTACAATATATCAAGTTGGGTAAAAATCAAATGAAAAATAGGCCTCCAAAGTGGTAACAAGAAAACAGATCATGCTCATGACCAAGTTCTTCTAAAAGCTTGAAGACCTACACTGATATTCCAAGTCTGATCAAAATTTCAACCAGAAATATGGCCTATAAGGTGGTAACAAGCTCTGCCAATCTTGATGGTTTCCATGTTACGAACCAGGAAGTAAGTCCCTGGGGTAAGGATGGACTCTGCAATCAATATTTGCTTCATGTATAAATTTGTCTTTTCATGTCTAGTAAGTGTGTATGTAGTTACAAGGTGAAGATCTTAATAGTTTCTATGCTATGACCCACGGCTACATTCAACAGGGTAGGGAAAGAAAATCCAAAGCTTGTCACTTGGGTCACTGATCACACAGGCCTATTCTCAGACATAAAACGTGTGTGTGTGTGTGTGTGTGTGTGTGTGTGTGTGTGTGTGTGTGTGTGTGTGTGTGTGTGTGTGTGTGTGTGTGTGTGTGTGTGTGTGGTGCGCACGCGTGCAATTTGGATTTTTAACACAGCTTTAACAATTTTTCAGTCAGATCGCTACGATGTCTGCAGTGTGGCAGTTTATAGTGATGTCTAGCACTGAGGCATCATGTCGCAGACATGTAGCATGATGTCCCACCCAGTCAAATTATCCTGACACCAGATTGACCAGTCCTAACACTAACCTCTTAATGCTGAGCACCTAGTGAGGCAGCTGTTAGTACCTTTATTAGTCTTTGGTATGACTCAGCTGGGGTTTGAACCCACAACCTCTCCCATCTGAGGCAGATGCTCTAATAACTAGACCACCAGAGTGGTTAACTTGAGGGGTCTTTTAAATTCATGTAAAATCACCTTTACCACCCACATCCCCACCCACTGGAGCATGATCAAAATTCCAAAAGTTTCAGTACAACTGAAACTCATAGTACTATCACTAACCAAATTTATTGAACTTTACCAGTGTAGGAGGGGTTCAAGGCCATTACACACATACATACAGTTGTGCTCACACATATTTTTATTTCTCCATGCATTGCAGAGGGGGTGGAGGGAGCACGGAAAACAATATGTAAAAGTCCGTCCATAACAACATCTTGCAAACTCACAAAGTTGCGGCATCTGAATGTGGAGAATCACGTTGCATACCATGCATTCTCACAGAGCCATGTCACTGAGTCAGAGTGTAGAGGTTAGTCCAAGGCATGGCCAGCTGTTGGAAGCCAATATGTGTGTGCTAATAAAGAAGACAAATTGCAAAATAAGTGCAAAGAAAAACCAATTGTTTCACTTCTATTGCATATTATCATATTTCAATGTTGTAAAAGAAGACATTCCGCTTCAGTTACATATACCTTACCTAGTAATTAACTGATAATTAACCAATAAACAATATTTTCAGCATGCATTGGTCCACTGGCAATTTATTTAACATAAACAATTCAGAATTTTAAACCCAATTCTTGATCATTAAAATCAGATACATTAATAAAAAAGTTGCTTAAATCTTTCAGTGAAAAGTAGATGAAACTCATATTTGCAGCGGACAGAAAAACTTGAATGCAGAATGACACAGGTCTGATGAAAATATAGTTAACTGTATATTTGGTATGGGATGTATTGATTTTATGCCAGAGAAAAAATGGGGGGAGAGAGGTTGCTGAGAACTGAGCTGCACTAAGTTACAGTCTATTAATGCTAAATGTCAAATGAAAGTACAATAACAAATTCAGATAAATGTCAAATAAAAATACAATATATCAAATTCAGTTAAATGTCAATGAAAATACAATATACCAAATTACTGAATTCCTTAAAGTGAGAGAGACAGAGGGCTAGTCAGTAGTAGGAGTCAAACAATGCATCCATGCCATGTAACAATACACAACCCATTGTTGAGAATAAAGAGGCAAATGACTACTATTCCTCGACCTTGAGTATTGATGCCTGTATCAATCTGACAAAATTATCGATGCAACATTACACAATACCAGATAAGATCCATCGAATGTATCCACCACCTATATTTAAAAAATGTGCAATTTATTTTCTTAGCAAAGCTTGGTTTCTTTCTTTTTCTTGTCTATTTGAGGCAAATTTTGCAACAAGCTGAAGTTTCATTTTTAGCAAACAATGGTAGGCAATAAGATGACTGCAAAAACAGATAAAGCAGCATAAAACATACCCAAATGTCAGACATGAAAGAAGAAAGTTATTTCACATTTGGACAACCCGATTTAAAGAAATCATACCAATATGTATTACTGCCATCTCTTTCTTTTCTTTATCAGCATCACTAGCATTACTTTCGTTTTCAGGTATCTTCTGAAAATTAACCTCACTTCAGTTTCTCCAGATGCTGTATATCAGCCACATACTTACTTTCTTTTTTGGCATCTGTAACTGCCACACCATTGAAAAGAAGATTATGTGTTTTGGTTGCCTACCAAGTCATCAGTATGTCCTTAATATGTTGCACTGTCATCATCTGTGCCATCAAACTCACCACAAAATTCGTACGAGGCAGCCCACTTGGCCCTACACCATAGCATTGAAATTTTTCATCTGGCTCCAGTCTAACTGGTTACTGTTGACAGTCATGTCTACTGTAACAACAGCATGTTTGGTGCCAGCAACTGAGTATATTCTAGCCTGGTCTGAGCACAATGCTTTGCTTGGTAAGCTCAACTGCTATTGCCATACTCAGCTATTCATTGTGCTCCTTCTTGTTGGCCAATAGGTGCTTTGAGAGCGACTTTGCTAATTCTTCCTGATGTGAGAACAGGGTATCTTTATGCAATAGCTCAATGTATTTATTCAAAATAGATTTGGAACAAAGCAAAACATGTGAAGCAGTATAAAATTTGTAAACCGTCCAAAAAGACCTCTTTGACAACATATTTTTTGTCTGCCTGTTATTCAATGTTGCACTGAATGCTGCAGGTGTGTGGGAATAGGCCTTAAGTCAGAAAGCAGTGTTTGAATGAGAAAGTTGTTTTGTGTTTTGTGTCATTGTGAGAGATGTCATAACCTATGATGAATTGTCAGCAAGAATTGTCATGCTCTCGCAAGCTTGGAGTCTTCCATGGGTTCTAATTTATTTTCGTCCATTTACAACCAAATTGCAATGCAGCCGTACTTAATTTTTATGGTTGTGTGTTTGTCAACTACATCAAGGATTAGCCTGAACTCATCTTCAGAAATAACACTGTTGTATAGTGCCTTAGATACGTGGTCTGCAACTGTGTTGAGCTTTGAACTGGCCAAGATGTAGATTTCTTCATCATACTTTTTAACTATCATGGAAAGTCACCACTTGATAAAAGTTCAACAACAGAAATTAGGCCACAGCTTAAAGTTCTAATCTCATGACTGTCCCCAAACAGTCCAATTCCCGCCATACCCCAAAAAGAGGGGTATACCTTCAATTAACGTCAGTCAAGAGATAATGCAACATCTAACAATGTGTCTGGAGTCTGGCTGCTCTTGAGCTCCTTCATCACTATGACAGATGGCAGCAAACTGGCGCATCAATATTTTTAATTGGAAGCATGTGTAGGTCAGTGGCAGTGATTAGGGGTCATGTCCCTTTGCTCTGCAAAGACACCAATTTAGTTCAGGAGGTGGCATGAATCCATATGAGTCAAGTACATTAAGTGAGATGGAGCCACCATCCTACCTAGTGCCAAAGTTGAAACATTTTTACTTTTCTGAGGCTTGGTGTACACACAGCAGCTGTTAGAGTTGAATGCTGTGAGAATGATATCGTAGCCATCATTGAGGTGGCTCCACTCATCAAAGAACACCAACAGGGCCACAGCTGGCCCAGTGGTCTAATGTGCTCACCTTTACCAATCATTGCCATCTCATCTCTATATTCATGGATTCAAGTCCTGGACTTGGCCAATGGGTGTGTTAGAAATCTTCCAATAGCTTCCCATGGGTTGGTGGCTCTTACTGGGGTTTACCAGATTTCTTCCTCCACCAGTTATAATGGCTGCTATATACAGCCTATCTTGTGCTGACAGATGGCAATAAACCCCAGAACAACAGAAACATCATCAAAGAACACCAGTTGGGCTTGAAATATCCCAGGAGGATCCCCCAGTGGACGTGAACTCTTTAGGCTTTACAGCCCACCATGTTTACTGCTGCAAAGCTGTGCTCCTGTCCTTAGTTGCAAAGAGTACTTTCTCCATGCTAATTGTAAATGTCATTGATGTCAAAGTTGCTGTCCTATTCAACATGCACTTTTGCAGCAAGCACCTGCTTTTGAGCTACCTTGACTGTGCATTTTGCTGTCAGACATTGTACATTGTCATTTTGGCAGCAACTGCAAGCAATCTGGCAATTGTCCTGAGTATGTGTATGAGTGTTATCAATGCAGTGGATACATCAGTCCTTGCCTAGTAGCTCTGGGCAGGTAGCATATTTGTAGCCCTCAGCAATGACCTTCTTGCTGTCAACAGTTGAAATTGATGTATTGTGCTCCCAATGATTACTCTCTCACTGCTAACACTTGCAGTCTCTATAAAGCACTTTAGTAAGGACAGCCAGCTGTCATGGATTTTGTGCCCCTGGATGAGTTTCTCTATGGTCCAACATGAGAGGTGCATGGGGTCACTCTGGGTGGCTAGTATGACCTCTAGGGTACAGCACCAGGTAATTGTGGTGCAAATCCATTGGGCTATGGTCAGGATGCTGTTAGGATTGTGGATGCAGACTTTGTTGCCAATGGTCTGCCCTGCACAGCATGGTCTGTGTTATGCCACAGCCTCTGAAGTGACTTGGGGCATAGTTTTGTGTCAATGTTTGATTCACCCCATCACATAGTGGGTGCAAGCCATACTTTCTGTTAACGTTTTGTGGAAAAGAGTTGCTGAATAAGAGCAGCCACTGTGACTGAAAAAAGCTGTGTTAAGAAGACCTTATCAAGCCATGTCAATAATCTGTAATGCCTTGTTGTCCATACTATTTTATAAGTATACAATTATGGAACTAATTGTTACATGAATTTTTTTAAGCATATAATTTCTTTTTGCCAATATAATTTTACCATCAACATCATTAAATTCAGGTATTATTTCTTCATTACTATGTACTATCAAAACAAACTTGTTGGAACATATCTTAATAAAAGGTGGCCTCACTTATAACGCATGTCACTCATATGGTTTCAATGGCCAGTGTTATAAAGAGGGATTACTGTTAAAGTCTATCAATTCTCATCAAAGATTAATATTTTCATGCATATGATTTTATGATCAAGCAAATTTACCGTTGCTTCCTGACAGACTGTACACTTAACAACATGCTCATTGGACTTTCCCTCGATGTTTATTAGAGCCTGACATACTTTGCAGTTGATCATGGGTATTCCTCCCTGAACTGTGGGAGTATAAGGGGGAGGCAACTCATCTGGTCCAATAGGTGGCACCCCAAACATAAATCCTTGTGATGCACCTGTAGGTAGTGGTGGTGATACCACGTTCTGTGCTGAAATGAAATATATAAGCAGCGATGTAATAAAAAAATGTTCTCAATGCTTAATATAAATTCTGCTATTATGCTACAATGTGATATTTCTGTATGAAGCATCACTGGAGTGAAGTCATTAAAATGAACAAAATTCTGAAGCAGTTTAAATGAATAAATTTTATGATACCAAAAAACAGAATTTTGCAAGTCTTGCACATGTTTCTGTTTACTGTAAAATGAGACCAAATTCTTGCATATTTTGTATATACTATTTAATATTTTTTATCCCTTCTAATCAACAATCCACTGAGTATTCTGGATTGTTTTCCACAATGTCTTATGACCAACTGAAATAGGATGTAACCCTTACATTATAAGTACTTTATTTAATGATGGAAACTCAAAACATTACATTATTCTCCCCTAAGGCCCTCAGTATGAACAAACTATTATAAATACAAGAAAAAAGAAAAAAAAAGAGAAAAACAAAAATAATAATAATGCCAGCATAAATATATCAAGTATAAAAACACAAAGTGTATCTGATGTTCATTAACAGAATAAATTGGAGTGAATGTATTTCAATATTTACAACAAAAACTGCCTTTTGAGATAGTATTCATTTATTGTTTGTTTTGAACACATTTAGATTTGTTTCTGATCAATTACTTTGGGGAGTTCATTCCATTGATTAGCACCAGAGTAAGCAAATGATTTTTGCAAGGTATTTGTTTTTGGGAATGGTGTATTGCAATGATCATTTGCAACTGATCTCAGTTTAGGTCCTTGTTACTGTTTTTCTGACTCAATAAAACATACCACTAAAATATTGTGAAGTTCATTCTTTACTTTGAACATTAATATGGGCTTTTGATAAGCTAATCTGTATTCAAATTTCAGCTATTCAATTTCAAGAATATAATTCTGGATAATGTATCAAATGGCAATTTCAGGCGAATTCTTGCTGTACTTTTTGGAAGTTTGTAGATACTGTAGTTTCAATAATACCATCAGTTGAAAGTTTATTTCCTTAAATTGTTTATCAGTAGTCCAAAACAGAAATAATCAATGCATTGTAAAATAATTTTTGATAGCTAAGTGGCAGATAACATTTTATCCTCTGTACAAGTTAAATTTGTGTTTACTAAAGAAGAAATATGTTACACTAGTTTAAATTCTTATCAATATGAACTCTGACAAGTTTTTCGTGTCAACATTTTCAATTTGATTAATGAAGATATATATCTCAATATTCAGATTTGTTCACTGACAATCTTTCCTTAGTTACAAGCAACACTGCCTTGGTTTTTTGGGGATTGATAAATATGTTATTCAGTGAGCACTAATATTCAACTTGACCTAAATCTTTATCCAAATTGGGTTAAACTTTTTAATGTTTGAATCAGACTTATGCAAGGTAGTATCATCAACATGTAAATCAGATCTTGAATGTTGTACATACAGAAACAGGTAATTTATAAACAGCATGAGTATTACAGGCCCTAAAACAAATCCATGATGGACAATCAGTTCTGATTTGATGTAAATAACAACTTGTTGGCTTCTGTCAGATGGGTATGATTTGAACCATGAGAGTGGTAAGTGAGAACATTTGAACGTTTTAAGTTTTCATGCAAGTATATTATGGTCAACTAAAAATCAAAGCCTTCTTAAAGTCATGATATTATAATTCCATTCTCCACTGTCCATTGCAAGATACTATGACCAAAGAAATATTTAGTGTGTGAAAAAGTAAAATATACAAGTTTGAAGGGGCAGGAAATAACAGAATAGCAATATTAGGTTTCTAAATAGTAATATGATGGGTGTGAGAATCTGGGAAATATAGGAATTTCTGGGATAGATATGGGGGAAGCAATGATAAATCTGGGTAACAAGGTCAGCATCATAGAAATTAATGTAAGCTGGGTGTGAAAGTGGGAAAATATATCAATAACAGGTCAAGGTTTTGGGTTCCAGGAAGGTTTTTGACAAATCTAGGTAAACAGGTCAGCATCATGACCAATCTGGTTAACTGGGTCAGATGTAATGCTGTTTCAGCACCATTTAGTTATGGTATGATCTGGGAAGAGGGCTGTCCTTTATTTAGTGTGTGTGTGTGATATGGATTTTTAACACAGCTTTAACAATTTTTCAGTCATATTGCTATGATGTCTGCAGTGTGGCAGTTTATAGTGATGTCTAGCACTGAGGCATCATGCTGCAGACATGCAGCATCATGCCCCACCCAGTCACAATATCCTGACACCAGGCCAACCAGTCCTAACACTAACCTCTTAATCCTGACCGCCTAGAGTGACAGCTGTTAGTACCATTTTTTAAAGAAGTCTTTGGTATGACTTAGCTGAGGTTCAAACCCATGACCTCCTGCATAAAAGGCGGACACTCTAACCATTAGGCCACCGTACTTTCATTTAGTAATAGTTAGCCAATCATATTTTACATGTAAGGAAAGGGGGAATATATATATATATATATATATATATATATATATATATATATATATATATATGTGCAAGAAAAAAAGGATACCAAGATACAAGTTTGAGATACAAAATGGGAATGTAAATAGGGATTGGATACCTAGCAGACATAATGGATTGATAGATAGTGTAGAACTTGGAGAGGTGGACAAAACTTTAGAGTGTGTAATTAGATATAAACTGTAGCTCAAAAAGACTTAGTGTTTTTCATTATTATCCTACTGGTCTCCCCTCACCCCCATGTCAGACAATAGACCCTGCAGGTCAGACCACACCTAATGGGTCAAATGTGGTAAAGATGGTGTAGCTGACTTTTCAGCTCAGCTGGATCTGAGAAAAAAAAAACAGCTTCGGGGAGAGATTTCATCACCTTACCAGCCTTCTCAGGGGACCAGGACAGTGCATAAGTGTGGTATTCAGAATCTGAAAAATTTGCAAAATCAAAAAAGACTAAATTTGCAAGAAAAAGCACCACACCTGGTATTAAGTATATTTGGGGAAGCAGAAATCTGCTTTTATTCACTCCCAGAGGACATGTAGGCTGATTATATCGTACTGTCACAAAAATTTAAGGAAAGATTCTTCCTATCAGAGGTCTCATGGTACGAGAGTGAGAGATCTCTATTCTGTGGTACAAGGAAGTGGCACTGTGCTCTGTTATCTGGAAAAAGTAAAATCCAAGGGGATGGACCTGGGAATATCAACTTCAGAAATCTTTGACATAGCAATAAATGGACTGGATTCAAGTGTGCGATCATTTGTCTTAGCTAAGGAGACAAAAACACTGGAGGATATAGGAAAATATGGAAGCATGGCTCAGTGAATTTGAAAAAAAACTGGTGAGATTTTGAACTCGAGAACAAAAATTCAACAACTGAGGCTCAGAAATATCTCTCTTAATGCCCTGCATAAGGAAAGGAGCAGCAAAAAGGCTGAAACCACTGGGGATTCCTGGGAAACAACAAGCCAGTGTTACTGATGTGCTGATTACTGCCATAAAGCATCTAATTGTAGATTCCAAAATGCACGGTGCTTTAAATGCAACAAATTGGGGCACATAAAGGCTGCATGTCGGTCCGCACCATGCACACCACCAAAAGCAAATTCGAGATAGAGATATGCACATATCCCAGGGCAACATGCCCAGATCTCCAGGGATAGGCAGCCAAATTTTGCTAAAGCATAAAGGTAAAGGAAATATAGTGTATAATACAGTAAAACCTGTCTTGAAAGACACTTCTTTTACCAAAAAATTATGGTCTCTCAAGACAGGTGGTCTCTCAGAACAGGTCACAACGTTATATAATCAATAAATTTTTGCACTGAGAATGTGGTCTCTCATGACAGGTGGTCTCACATAGCAGTGGTCTTTCAAGACAGGTTTTACTATAGTACCTTAGAGAGAAGCATGATCAACACTAGAATAGGTAGATAAGTGTTTCAGGCTTCAATAGATGAAGGTGCGCACAGGGTCTCATGCATTTCAAAAGGGCATACAGACGGTCAAGGTTAGTTAATGAATATTCTTTGGAAAATTCAAAGTTGGTAATTTTGTGGGGTGCAGATGAAAAGGGTATCACTACTAAAGGACATGTGTAAAGGACCTACCGGTATGCTGGTAGGTCACTTAGAGTTGGTACAAAAATTTCAAGTAATTGAAAACCTCAATTACTCAGACATATTAGGCACAGATTTCTTGCAAAACCAAACAGCTAAGACAGATTATGCAAATAACTGCATAGAGTTACAGGGTGGTATGTCACATTTAGAAAAGAAGTCAAGTCTGGCAAGGTTAATGTGCAAGATAACTATATTACCAAGGTCTGTAACAGCAGTTCAGGTTAAAATAGGGTCAATGGCAAGAGCAGGCACTAATCTGTTAGAACCAGTGGCCAGTCTTCTAGCAAAGCTCAATATTTTTGGGCTAGGTGTTTAGTGGAAGTGAAAGGTAATATTATTAGCTATCAAGTACTAAATCCAACAAACTCAGAGATCAAACTGAAGCATAATCAGCCATTGGCCTTGGTAAAAGAAGTAAGGCCAGAGGCTGTACTTAGTGACCTCTCTGAGAAATTGAACACTGATTTCTCATTTGGGTCAAAACAGCCATTCTTGACAGCTATGCAGGAAGGGGGTCCTGGGAATGTTAACAGGGATTTAAATCAGTTCTCTGTAGCTAAAATAAACAGCAAAACCTAAAACTGGATTTATGACACATGAAAAGGTGTTCCAATTCAAGAAGGTTCCATTTGGATTGTCCAACAGTCCTTTAGCCTTTTCTACGATCATGACAGAGGTTTTACAAGATTTAAACTGGAAGTCTGCGCTGGTCTATATTGATGATGTTCTGGTTTTTGGCAAGAATTCTGATGAACACTTGGAACATCTGAATTTGGTGTTTGATAGACTTCGACAGGCCAACCTATGCCTGAACCCTTCAAAACGCAAATTTGCTGTCTCTCAGGTAAACACCTTGGCCATATTTTCTCTAAAGAAGGTACTGGTGTTGATCAGGAAAAGGTAATGGCCATGTCTGAGTTTCCCCTGGCCAAATCATGGCATGATTTTTAGGCCTATGTAATTACAATTGCAGGTTTGTCAAGAGGTTTGCTAGCACTGCAGCACCCTTAAATGGGCTCCTACAAAAGGAGGCCAAATTTGTCTGGACTGAAGAATGTCATAATTCCTGTAAAACTCTTAAGGCCGTGTTGACCACAGCACCCATTTTATGTCACCCTGATTTTGAGAACAAATTTATCCTATACAAGGATGCAAGCAGCATAGGTATTGGCTATATTTTAGGACAGAACGATGACAAAAATAAAGAGGGTTGTAGCTTATGGGGGAAGAGCTCTAAGAAAGGCTGAAAAGAGCTGGGGAGTTATAGACCTGGAAGGTCTAGCTTTGGTAGAATGTATATGCTATTTCCATGTATACCTAGCATCCTGGAGATTTGTGGTCTGTCCTGATCATACTGCAATTAAAACCAATTAAAATGATACAGTCAACCAAACAGAAGGCAGGTCATTTGTTAAGGCTGACATTGCTTCTACAGAGCTATGATTTTGAAATACGTTACAGGGAAGAAAAGCTAAATTCAAATGCAGATGGGCTGTCACGTAGGGAATACCCAAATCAATCTGGAGAAATCACTGATAATCAAGTACATGAAGTGGTGGTTGCACACAGTAGAATTGATACACAAATTAGGGAGGGTAATATGGTAGAATATGTACTACAATGCCCTGCATCAGTACTGTGCATCAGCTGCGAAGGCACATGACACCTTTTCAGCCATGGTTCAGGACAATGAGGATGATATAAATATAGATCATGCTGATCATGTTAGGGAAGTGTTAGCTTTGAGTTCAGATAGTCTTAGGGATATGCAACTCTCTGATCCTGAGTTAAAAGGGATGATCAACTACTTAGAAAATAAGATACAGCTGAATGTAAGAAAAAAGGCTCACCTAACTGTAGGTGAGGCAAATGAGTACATAACTGACAATGGGATCCTTTTCCATTTATATTACCCATGGGGGAAAAGGATACAATGGTGTTAAAATAGTGAAGCAATTAGCAGCACCTCAATCCCTCCGCAATGAAATAATGTTATCATATCATGATGATCTCACTGTAGCCCACCAGGGTATCGAAAGAATATACCATGCCATCCGGTTAAACTTTTTTTTTTGCCAAACGTGTATAGGGACATTCAGTATTATGTTAAATCACACTAGACTTGTCAGAGAGTAAAATGATATATGCATCACTGAGATACACCCTTAAAGCCGCTGCTGTTAGAAGATGTATTTAGCCACATTCATATGAACATTTTGGGTCCCCTACCAAAAGGTGATAATGGGGAAAGATTTGTCCAATTAACTGTGGATGCATTCAGCAAATGGCCAAAGGCATTCCCTTTAAAAACTTGTGAGGCAGGAGAAATACCCAGAATTCTTTACAATGAGTTCTTTGTCGGTATGGGGCACCTGAGTCCCCTCTTACTAACAGGGGTCAAAATTTTTTATCCCGCTTAATAAAAGAGTTGTGCAACATTTTCCTGATTTTGAAAATTCAAACAACTATCTACCACCCAGAGGGGAATGCAGTTTGCAAGCACATGAATGACAGCAAAGCAACTACCCTCAGAGCTTTATGTGGTGAAAAACAGTCTGTTGCAAAGTGTGATGCTTATTTTTTGCTGTTTTGGCTGAGAATGTCACATTCCCATTGATACAGTATAAATACCCTCTTCAACAATAGGCAACTCAGCTCAACCACATTTGGCTAAAATCCTTGAAGGTCAAGAATTGTATTGAGAAATGGCTAGAAATCTGCAGGCTCAAGCTAAATATAAGCAGCAACATAATAAAAAGTCTCAAATTCCAGTAGGTGTGTCGTCCAAGCTGTGCCATAAATGGGTAGGTCCATACTATCTCACCAAGGTGCTGTATAATCATAGGTTTAAACTGAGCGATTGCAAGACAAATAAGCTGGTAAAGTCTTTAATCCATGCCAACAGGCTAAAGGAATATATTTCTCCTGATCTAAGACCCACCAATCCACCAAGCCAGCGGTTAAACAAAGAAAGGGAATTTAACTCAAGAGTTGATCCCTCCTAATGATATGGAGACAGACTGTGCTACACATCCACAAGGAGTTGATCCCTCCTAATGATATGGAGACAGACTGTGATACACATCCACAAGTTGTGCCTTGTGGGCAACAGGCAAACAGAATCTCCAAGTGGGTCAGATAATCAAACAGTCTGGCTGAACTGCTGACAAGATTTTGTGCTGTAAACCTAATAGAGGCATAAAGTGGTACAGGTCAAATGGGTAAGAAAACAAGAATCTACTTGGGTACAAGAGAAGGATTTATCCTCTTATATAATTAGAGAGTTTCATATACATAAAACTCTCAAGGTAAAAAGAAAATGCAAAAGCAAACCAAGAATGAAACACTACCTAATTACATGCATGGGATGAGAAACATACAAAAATAAAACAAAAGAAAGAGACCATGCAATTGTCTATTTGGCTTTCTAAGTCTTCATTCTTATATTTGTGAGGCCAACTTAATGAAAGCCAAGAGCCAAAAGCCAAGAGCCAAATCTTGTCAAAATCATGAAAATTGGATCCACTCATTAAGACCATTTGGTTTTTAAGGTTTTATCATTACAAGATTGGTTAAGGTTTGTATTGCTTGGTTTTCACTTATAGAATATTTGATAGGCCTTTGAACATGCAGTGCTTGTCACAAGTTGGATTAGCAGAATTTGAAATAATTTCTGACCCAGCTTACAAGAAAAATGGTGAAGCAGCATTAAACTGAAAAAAGTCTAAAGTACTAATTAAAGTGTGTACATTTTTGCAAAGTTCATGGTACGATAGCCATAGAATGAAGTAGATTGTTAAACAGTGATAATCTGAAAATTCAGAAGTTTTACAAAAATAAAGGTGTGGTGTATGGAAGCAGATGTGACACATGAGGTAGTCATGGGACCAGACGAGACAAAACTGTTTAAAAGGTTCCTTGTTATTTCTGATGGTCAAAATTTTAGAAATATTCATGACAATATTGTCTCTGTCATGTAAGGACTAGATTGCTTGCTTTATAGTACACATGGGAACCTACAGTCATACATGTGTAAATTGTTGTACTTAACAAAGAAAGAAAATATGGACTCAATTTGTAATGAGCAAAATTTAAGATGAATGGAATTAACATATTATTGCTGTATTGAGTAAATTGATTTGTCCTGTCCACCTCCATCTTGTCATGATTTTCATGTTTTTTGTAAACTGAGAATATATATTGTTGTTCAAATGAAGTTGTATAATGTAAACAAGTTACTCTGTGCTGCATATATATAGTACTTCCAAGGAAGAAGGCTTATATTTTGGTTAGAAAAAGTTATCTTACATTTAAGAATTTCTGATATATATAATAATACTATACGTTATATGTCTGTACTGTAGCTTGAATGATTAATAACAATTTTGCTGAGCAAAATAAAAATGGAAGCAGGGCACGTATGATCAAAAGAATATTTAGTGTGGGAAGAAGATTAAAAACTTGAAGAATAACTCTATTCATGGTTAGAAAAATCTTAGATTACATTTCATAAATGTACACATTTAAATAACTGATCAAATCCAAATCATACCATAGACAGTTCCAATTCATATTTTTATACTTCACATTCGTAAAATCATGTCAAGCACAATCTCTACTCCATAATTTAAACAATACAGGCTTATTTATTCATACAACTAAATTACTCAAAAAAGTTTTATATAACTGGTAGTGACCCATTAAGAGTTAACAAATCTCATGAATTTCATTTCATTGCATGCTTAGATCCTTGGTAAAAAGACTAGTTAGTGAATTCTGTAATCCATTTATATTTGTAAAAGGTGCCTCAAGACTTCAGGCATACAATTCAAGTTTACAGTATTTGTGATTAATTACAAATATACCATATACCAAAATTTATAAATCATAATTATTTAATTGATGTACAGCTGGGCATGCAAAGATGTTAATTAAATTTAAGAATGTGGTTTTTAAATTTGTTTACATTAATCAACACTGAATCATATAGAAAGCAAAATTTTTTGAAAATTCCATCTTTATCAGTTATGAAATCAAACAAAGATACATACCATTTCAATAATTCTTTTTTTTTCCCAATCAGTACATCCTCTTAAAAAATCCTTACTATTTTGACAGGCAAATCAACTTCCTACCCAGTATGCTACTTAACATGTGATGGCAATGCAACTCACAGCTAACTAATGCATCAGTAACAATGTTTATAAAAGAGTACAGTGTTATAAAGTTTTATATGATCTGTCGATACTGATGTTCAGAGGTAGTTCTTTGTTATTGCAATATGTTGAAACTTACAAGAAAACAGTGGGCCCCGAGTGACCAAGTGGTCTAAAGCGCTCTCTGTTACAGATTACTGCCACCTCACCTCTGTCTGCGTGGGTCTGAGTCTCGGATTCGGCCAATGTGGGTATGTAAGAAAGCTTGCCAGTAGCTTCTTGTGGGTCAGTGGTTCTTTCCGGGGGTTTTCCCGGGTTCTTCCTCCACCATTAATACTTGCCACCATGTATAGCCTATCGTGTGCTGAAAAATGGCATTAAACCCTACAACAACAACAACAAGAAAACACATACTTTTATGATATATTTCATAATTAAATCAGCATCCTCAAAGTATTAGGTACCTAGACTTGATTTTACTATAACAGTTAACTGATACTTGTAAGAATGATTGTGAGCTGACACAAAAACTTTCTCTTGTAAGTTTTGTATTCTGTCTCCAATTATTTACACTTCTTGTTAATAAGGTAAAAAGGATGCAAAACAGTTTTGAAGTTTCAAAAATGTTTCAATTCAAGGACTGAGGTTCAGCATGTTCACACTGCCAATTAAGTTTTAAAAAACTGTTCATACAATGAATCTAATTTTTTTTAAAAAATATAAGTAAATATTTTGTTATAATACCATCAAGATTTTTCCCATTTTTATTCTTTTAGCTTTGAAGATAAATATATATATACCAAAACCAAATTTATTACAAATAAAAGAAAAGCTATGTTAAATTTCTTTATGTAATTTATCCTACAGTCAGAAGTAGACACGTTGAAGTGCATCAAAATAAGTGACGTAAAATTTTCTGACAAGCGATTGTCTGGTATGCCAAGAAGTCTGACAGTATATATCAAAGTCTGTTGATACGCCTGTTTTTAATAAACTAACTTACATTCACAATTAAATGAGATATATAACTATGAAAGGTGTATAGCCTAGAACGCTGTATTATCGCGGTACTTAATGTCGTTATCGGTGCATATTAAAACCTATAAAAAATCCCAGTCAATCCAATCATGTAGATGTAAATTAAACCTCATATGGCAGCTGACCCAGATTAGCATACCACAGGGGAACAACTCTATATTAACGCAGTATGTACATAACATATGTATGATAGCACGCACATATTATAACATAAATTTCAACTTAGTGATAAGATGGAATGTTCACGCTTGCACTGGCTGAATATTTCCACCAAAATAAAGGATGTAATGACTCAATTGAATACACTGATGTCAGTTAAGTTGAAATCCATGATAACAACAACAGAAATTACAAATGAAAAAATATATATCACTTAGTCTGAATTTTAAGTGCAATGTCGGCAGAGAAATCTATACATACAAATGAATCTATTATTAATATTATTAATACTGAAATATTACCGATTTTAAGAATAGTTATTGCTTTAATATTTGTGTAGGAAAAGTAGGATCATAAGCATGATTTTGTCAATTTTGGTCCTTATTGGCTACCATGAAATGAAACTGCAACCTTGACCCTGTAAGGACATGTATGTCACCATCAGAATATGACCTATAATCATCAAACATCAAACGATACACTGAAAATATTTCGTAATCAAAGCCAACGCAGGTATAGTAAGTTCAACTGGTGTTTTTTATATGATGATCAACGTAATTGCATGTACTTTGCAAAAAAGTGACGTTTATTCTTTTTCATTGTAAACTTATAAAAAAAAATGTTGACATTTTAGATGAAATTGCGCAAAAAATGTGTCCTTACTAGCTACAACTTTACATCTGTAAACAACCGATAGACGGCGCATATCCAAAATTAATCGGAAAACCCGTTTGCCGCGATAATATAGAGCCCGCGATAATACAGCGTTGGAGTATACTTCTGAAATGGCAAAACTTAAAAGTAAAATCTTATGTGCATCTATATATCGAGAACACTTTATCCACCTTAACGTTAATATTAAAATACTGTATAAATTCTTGAAATCCACTAATACAAATAGATTGAATGAAAATAAGATAAAGATATCAACCTCCATTTTGACTTAGATACGGTGGAGATGTTTCTGTGTATTGGCTTTCATTCTCCAGCAAAGGCCTTCGTTCCTCTTTCTCATCCGCCATTTTGAAAAACAATTTACCATGTGACCTTAAGTATCACGTGACCTGCCAAACCTACATACTTATCGCGTTATCTACAAAGAGTGATAACGCTCACAGTAGGCTACAAACTTACGATATGTTCCGATCTATAAATAGAGTCAAGTGGGACGTAAACGCTATATCAGATCATCATCGTCACAAGTTACATACGCCTGATTTGTCTGGGACCCATAAACAGTCAAAGTGGAGCAGCAGCTCGATGGGTAAAAATAAAACCCACGGACTGCAAGTGTAATTAAAAGAAACGCAGGATGCATGTGCGATGTCCGGTGTGTATAGCACCTCAAGTCTAATAATCATGTGTATCTTACCATTTCATTTGTTTTGTTTGTGCGGGGACTTTTGTGGGGAGCGGTGTTATAAAAACTTTGTGATTATCTACTTCCAGCACACTGTGCATAGCTTTCATCTTCTTTTATATGATGATGCAATTGCAACGACAATCACGGTGACTACACCTGTTGAATTTTCGTATTATTTTATCATTATTCTGTTAGCCATCAGTTGCGGATGCAGATTAGACAATATTGCGGCATTTTCTAGTCATTTTAAAAATGGTCAAATTTCTGATTGCTTTACGGAATTTTCTAAGTGTTTTTGTTCGATGAATATGAGAATGTCAGATCTTGGTAGGCAGACGGGACATAATATACAAGATTATTAAATACACGTATATATGTCTGCGCTAGCCAATGATTCCGATATGTTAACCCTATCTACATGGATATATGTAAATAAAGTTAGCATATCGAACCTTGGCTAGCGACAATGATGTAGACAATACACAGCTGCATATGAAGCTTTTTTTATTGGGAGAAAATATGAACTTGCTTTGAGCTTCTATCCTTAAATATGGGTTAAGCAATATGCGTTTGGCCCATTCCTTGAGAAATTTTGGTAATCAGCCTGGAGAAACAATTTGTATAAGACAAAAAAAAAAAAAATGCTCTATGCCAATCAAGTGTATGAGGTATAGCTTTTATAAGTATTTATGCCAAGAAAAGAACGTTTATTCTGTGAAAGTATACAGCCATTGATCTCACTCAGGAATATAACAAAGTTATGTCATAAAATCACGAAAGAGGCAAATAAAGGGTTATGCACGCGAAGGACAAATAATGCAGCTGTATCAGAGCTGTAATGCTATTTGTTATTGAAGAATGACTCCAGCAGGCGAAGATCTATACTATTTACTAATTACAATAAACCAGTACAGTTGTGAAGAGGAGACAAGACTGCTCTGAGATTATTTTACTATTCCTGTTTAAATCCAAGTGGAGGCATAACATTAACCAGCTGCTAGTCCAGTGTGGAATGTCTGTATCACTTTTACTGCCAAGAACAGCTGATTGATATCTTCGAGTTAATTGGATTAACACTACACATCCCGTCCAGAGTATGTTAAGATTTAAATTTAAATGTGATCTGTCGACTGCTTTTGTAAACAAGCTGCTATCAGCTTCATTTTCAGAAGTTCAGTCTCTCAGGTGGTTTTGACAATCTTCCCGAACGAGTGAAATGTCCATTATGCCTAACTGGAACTGTTTTTCTTTCATCCAACAAAGTATCGGAGTTTAAAACGTACATTATGACAGATTATGATACCATGGTAGGCGTGGGAATTGAATTTCTCCTATTACGCTGTATCTCTTCCTCATCGTTTGCAGCCATACATGAACAAGGTGTGGGTGCCTCAGATTTAGAAAGACCTGAAGAAAAATTATCTTTGATCCATACTTTATTCATACTTGATGTTTTTTCTTTTCATATTTCGAGCGCGATGTCGACTATAATATTTTCTCTTTTGAATTTGTTTCTGATATTTTCCCGATTTCTTCAGTTTCATTAAATCGGGTCATTTCGGCTGTAAGTTTCCTGGTGCCATTGACAAAGTATTTTGCAATTTTCTTCCCATCATTAATTTGGCAGAGCTGTATCTATTAGGTAATGGTGTTGCACGTTATGTAAAAAGAGCTATGTAAGGATCGCTTGCCTCTTTTAGCCTTCTTTAACTTGTCTGAAGAGCTCTTTATGCAAGAATCTGTGGATAGTTTGGACCATTTGCAATATACCTGAATCCATAATATTTTTAAATCCTTTGAGTATTTTGCATGTGTATTGCGCTCCATTATCTGAAATTAATACTTCCGGTATATCATGTCCCGCAGAGATTAATTTGAGATGACTGACGATTGCTTTGGATCCAGTGCCTTGCAGTTTTGCTATTTCAGTGTATCGTGAAAAATAATCAGTCACAAAGAGATATTTCTGACCATTCAGGTCAAACAAGTCTGATGCGACTCTTTGCCAAGGTCGACTTGGAAATTTGTTTTGTATCATTGGTTCAGCTTGATCTCTTGAGTTTTCGATGCAGTTTTGGCAAGATTTTACCAAGTGTTCTAGCTGAGTGCTTAGTCCTTTTCACCAAACTGACGTTTTGGCTATTTCTCAGCATTTGCTGTAAATTCACCTCTATCTTACCTGTACGATTCACGTTCTCTATTGACAGCCGATCACTTTGGTCACCCCTGTTCACAGAATTGTATACTTTGTTTGCAAATCTGATATTCAGACTTAGTTTGTTCAAGTTGAATATTTGATGCGGGCAAATTACTCATTACAAAATCAATGTAGGCATTACTCACGTCCTGCTGTTCCCTGTCGCTCTCAGTCATAATTTAAAGATGCTCTGGATAAAGAGCATCGACAGTTATTAGATGTTTACTAGTAACATGAACGTTAGAAAGGCTGAATCTCATCAAACGCGTTCCAAAGTTTTGAATTCTAGAGGGTAATTCTCCCAAGATTTTTGTGCTTATTAGTGGTACTAATGGCTTAAGTTATGGTCAGTTTCAAGTTTTAATTGTGACCCAGTTAAAAAGCTACTGAAGTATTCGCATGCTTAGGTGATTGTAAGAGCCTCTTTTTCTGTCTGAGCGTAGCGTTGCTCGGTTTTTGACATGCCTCGCGATGCGAACGCCACCGGTCTCAGAGCGTCTTAGCACAACACCTAGTCCAAATGAAGATGTATGTGCACATACAATCATTTCTCTCTTTGGACCATAATGTTCTAAAGTTGATGACAGTATCATTTCTTGCTTGATATCCGTAAAAAGCTTGTTCTTGATCTGAATCACAAGTCCATAAGTTTTTACCTTTCAATTTGCTCGTGTAACGATTTTGATTTTTCCGTCAAATTTGGACTATATTTGCCCAGTTGATTAGCGATATGGAGAAATCGTCCTATATCTGCTTTACATTTCGGAGTTTCCATTTAAGTTATGACTTTGATTTTTATCAGGATCAGGTCGGCGACCATTTTCATCAGAAAAATGCCCAAGAAACCTAATGGATGATCATGAAAATTCACACTTTCAGCGTGCAATGTGACTCCAGCGTTTTCAGCTGATTTCATAACATTTTATAGTCGTTCGTCATGTTTTTTTTTTTTTTTTCCATAAACAAAAATATCATCCATGTGACAGAGCGTCCCCCCCCCCCACGTCACTCTAGAGTTTCCGACATCCTCTTCTGCAGAAGGATCGGGCGCGGAACTGATTCCGAAAGGAAGGCGATTAAAATATAATCTACCAAAGGGAGTAATGAAAGTTTAAGGCGGCGTGAATCTTCCGACAGGTTTATCTGCCAAAGGCCTGAGTTTGCATCGAGTTTGGTGAAAAATATTACACCTGCCAGTTTTGCAAGGGACTCTGCAGCTGATGGTAGCGGGTTGTTATCTCTTTTAACTGATTCATTAAGTTTAGTTAGATCTACACAAATTCTTACTGTACCGTTTGTTTTTGGCATGACAACCATTCTAGCACACCACTCAGTGGGCCCGTCTACCTTTGAAATAACACCCATTTCTTTCCACTCTATCCAACTCCTCTTGAACTTTATTCAATAAAGGAATAGCGACTTTTCTTCGGGTAGATACAGGCCCGGCTCTAGGGCAAGGCGAACGAGGCAACCGCCTTGGGCCCCGCGCTTCAACGTAATGCACTTTTTTCGCTTGGGGCCCAGCGCTCATCGCTTGCTGCCTTGGGCCCCGCATGCTGCCTTGGGCCCTGCACACCCTAAAGCCGGGCCTGGGTAGATATAAGGCATTTTTGTCAAGAGTTACAGAACCAGTTTGTTTTCCCTATTTCTTTAAATAAATATGGGAATTTTTCGCAATATTCAGTATCTAATGTTATAGATTTCTTGTGAATTTTGCTTGCATTTTGAGTGTTTGATCCGAATCATTTACTGAGGATCCCTATCTCTCCATTTACTGCGGATATCATTGCCCGTTCAATAATCCTCATAGCCTTATCGCGCACCTGTCCTTGAGTGCCTGATTCAGTCCATTTACAACAAATATGTCTTGCATACTAAAAGCATTTTTCGATTCCATTTCACATGCAAATTTTTCTAGCACTTTAAATTTAGAGTTTCCAGGATCGTACACTTATCAATCAGACCTTTACAGCTTTTGATCTCCTATCTTTCTCAAATCTCTCTCAGGAATTACAGTCACGTCAGCTCCATTATCAATTTTGAATAAAACTGAAGTGTTCGTCAATCTGACGCGTTATCTCCGTTACTATTTTGATTCTGTTGTGCGAACTGCTGATTTTGACAGGCAGCATTTTGCAGTGTCCTCTTTTCTTACACTTGTGTCAGTCTGCTTCTTTTGTTGGACATTGATCCATAGAATAATTTACTGTATTTGCACATCTCATGCATCCTTTTCTGCTTGCATTATTCTGTTGACATTTTTGGATTTTATGTTTCTGATTCCCATATTTCAGTGAAGACGATATTACGGCATCCATCACAGCCATTCGTTCACCAGTTGCTCGTAGCTTTTCTACAGCCTCGTTTTGTCGAGCTTGACTAACGGCAGACTCAAGAGTTAGATTTGCATCTAACTGCAACTTTTTCTGACAGTTTTGGATCTTTCAGTCCAACTACAAGTCAATCTCTGATCATTCCATTTTGTAGTAACCCGAAATCGCAGTTATTTGCTGACACATGAAGAACAGTAACAAAACTACCCGCTGTTTCTCTCTCGTCCTCTTTCCTCTGATTAAACTTTGCCCTTTCAAAAACTGCATTCGTCTTTGCATTGAAATATCGCACTAATCTATCTGTCACGAGCTTCCACTTTAATTGATCTTCCTCTGCCAGGTTGAACGAAATCAAATTGCCACGAGCCCCATTTCCCATGGAGTAAGTTAAGATATTCGCTTTAATTTCTTCCTCTTTTTTTACCATGTCCAGACGCTTGACATAAACGTTTAAATCGCTAAAACCACTTTTCCCAGGTGTAAGCTCTCGAAAAGTCAGAATTGTCCGGATTTGTAAATTGAAATGAAGCCATATTCAACTTTGATAATTTCTGCCTTGTACCGCTGCAACCATGTAAAGTTGTTTGTTATGGAAAAATAACTCCAGTAGACGATCAACATTATTTATTAATTACATTATTTAATTAGAAGATACGAGTGCGGTTGTGAAGAGGAGACAAGACTGCTCTGAGAGTATTGATCTCATAGAACTTAAACCCTAGTGAAGGCATAACATGATCCGGCTGTTGGTGTTATCAGTTCTAGTCCAGTGTGGGATGTCTGTATCACCTGTACTGCCAAGAACAGTGGAGTGGCATTTTAAAGCTAATAAGATTAAGACTAACATTGCAACATCTTCGCTAGCCGAGGTTCCGATAACGCTGTCTACACCTTGGCATATCAAGCAGATATTGCTGAGCTTCAGGTCTGTGAATTTCATTGGATGCGGCAGCAAGCCTCCGCATCCAATCAAAATTAAGTTGTTCAAATTTAAATACTCTTCCTACATGATCGAGACAAGGGGAGCACACAACTTTAATGGACTGATAAATAAGCACTTTCCAGTGTCGGTCCGTGTTTGCACAAATACCTTTCACTCAAACACACCTGTAATGGCTTCCCTCTGCTACACAGTCATGCCTTCGATGTTAAACTTCCAAAGTATCCTTTCTAGGTCAATTGCAACCACCATTTTCGGCGGATGTACAATGAACCACGCTATTGGTTAGTCGGCATTACAAACTAAGGGAGGTAACACATGAAATCCAATAGATGTCCTAGCATTGCAACCACCATTTCGGCGGATGTACAATGAACCACGCCATTGGTTAGTTAGCATTACATATTAAGGGAGATAAGACAAGAAATCCAATAGATGTCGCTAGGACAGAGCACCAATATAGCTGTTCCATCCGCCAATGTGTAGATAGGGTTATCGGAACCTTGGCTAGCGAAGATGAGATTGCAAGTGCATGGTTCAATTAAAACAGACAATTCGCATGTTATATATTGAGTTTTAAACCTCTAAGAATGCGAAATGACCGTGAATTACCTTTGTTTCTCTCATCTCGAAAAAACAAATAAAATCAAATGTATGCGATTAGTCTCATAAAATTAAATGATATTATAGAGAATATGCAGCACGTCAACTGTAATATGCCTGACAGGCGTAAGCTGTATACAGCATCTCAACTCTAATATACATGACAGGCGTCAGGTGTATACGGCATCTCAATTCTAATACGCATCTTTGATTTCTGGTAATATTAGCACTTCAACTCGAATATGCATGGCCGATGTCAGGTGTGTATGGCACCTCAACTTTAATATGCATGACAAATGTCAAGTGTGTATTGCACCTTAACTCTAATATATCTAACAGATATGAGTTATGTAAAGCACCTAAAGTCTAATATGCATCGTTAATGTCTGGTGTGTACAGCACTTTAACTTGAATATGCATGGCCGATGACAGGTATGTATAGCACCTCAACTCTAATATGCCTAACAGATGTCAGCTATGTGTAGTACCTCATGTCTAATATGCATGGCAGATGTCACGTATGTGTGTAATCTCAACTCTAATATGCATGTCATATGATATGTCACGTATGTGTGGCATCTCAGCTCTGATACGCATGGCATATGCCACGCACGTGTAGCGCCTCAACTCTAATGTGCATATGCATATGCCAGGTATGTGTAGCGCTTCAAGTCTAATATGCATGGCATATGTCACGTATGTGTAGCGCCTCAAGTCTAACGTTGCATATGCATAATAGAGATCAGATCTGTATAGCACCTCAGTGCTGGCTGCTTTGCTTGGTCTTTCATTACCCGTATGCCAGCGTGATTAGGCGGTCAAACAGCACGGCATACTTATTCCATACCGTATGAGTACATTATATTTCTGTAAAATCTGGGATACTACGGATAGTCAGATTAAGAATTCAGCAAGATTTTCAGTGCGGAAAGGGATTCGGAAAAGATGGTGCAATTTTTTGTTGTTGAGATGTTTCAAAGTAGTTCGGAGCTTTGATTATGGCTTTAATTTTTAGTAAAAATTGTGTTTACCAAGGTTCATAGGTAGATGCGTAAGTTGGTAGATAAGCCTAGATAATCATGTTAAGCATTCAGAGTTTAATTACCAATTACGAAATTGTGCAGGTGACATTCCTTGACCTTGATCTTAATTAGGTCGGTGCTATTTCATAATGACATTTTTGTACCGCGCAGTGCAAACCTTTACAACAAGGACTTGTTTAAAATAAAATGCATCTGTACTAATTTAGAAAAGTTTTCAATTTGGTATTTGCAGGATTCGGCAGTTCTGATATTTGTGGTTACAATTCCAGTCTTTGGTTATTTTGGAAAAAAGCTGAATTTGTAGCTATGTGTATCAGATAAGTATTTTCAGATTGATTTCTACTGTGAATTTTTTTTCAGTTTGATTGAATTGTGACGGGGTATTTTTGCGTTGCTTTGTTTTTCGTTAGACCTTTTTCCAGTCTAGGTTTTTTAATTGTTTCCAAAACAACTTCTTAGGAAATTGTCAAGCTCTTCTTCTAACAACAAGGAATGGGGTCCAGGACTTTACAAACACCATCCTAAAATAGGGAGAATGAAACCCCTGAAAGCCAATTCCTTAGCATTTTCCGGGCCAGTTGAAAAGTTACGTCTTAATAAGTCCAAAGTACGATTTGCTTTGGAACATATTGGAGGTTCCATTTCAGATGACTAGTGATTGTGCCCCTAAATATTTTAACAGTTTGAGGGTTTCTAAAGTAATACCTTCCAATGAATAGGACATACTAGTTTTATACCATTTCTTTCTTACCGTTTGCATGATGTTGCATATATGATTTAGGTTGGAATCGCATTATTTCTTTTGTGCCCAATGTCCTAGTATATTAAATCATATTAAAATCCCTTGGTATCCAGCTGGGTTTCAATTGATATGTAGCATATACAGTCATCTAAGTCAGTTTTAATCATGATGTCGTTGATGTGCAAGGTGAAAAGCACTGGTCCAAGTATTGTGCCTTGAGGTACTCCTTAAGTTACTTTGGACCAACCAGATTTACAACCAGTTATCACAATACAGTGTTCTCGGAAACACAGAGTCTATCCAGCAAAGCGTCTTGTGTGCAATTCCACAATGAATAATCTACTCTTTAATAATTTAGAGGAGACAGTCTCAAAAGCCATTTGAAAATCTAATAGAAAAATGTCTACTTCAACCTAATAGATAAATGTCTACTTGGTCAGCTTTATCTGAAATTTAGCCCAATCATCAATAACACAGCACAGTATTTCCAGAAAGTTTTCGTCTCTGAAGTTAGGTTTCCAATCATGCTGATGTAGTTGTTATGTGAATTTTTAATAGTTTTCTTCAGTTTCTGCTCTTATCTGTTTTCATTTTGTTCTTAATTTTTCACTGCCAATACGCTTAGCTTTAGCATGAGTTGTTTTTTTTTTTTTTTTTTT
>JAECUM010032952.1:0-19926 GCA_016617855.1 Megalonaias nervosa | reverse complement strand
GGCTCGCTCATGTTGTCTTCGAATGGATTAGAACTAACACCTCAGCTCCTGTGTGTGTGTGTGTGTGTGTGTGTGTGTGTGTGTGTGTGTGTGTGTGTATGAGTTTGCGTTCGCGTACGTTTGTGTGGATAGTAGATATAGGTGTGTTTTTCTTCTCTTCCCGTTTGTGTGAATAGTATAGTGTGTGTTATATGCGTTTGCGTTCGTTGGTGTGGATTGTAAGTATGGTGTGTTTTTATACGTTCCCGTACGTTTGTGTGGATAGTAGATATGGGTGTGTTTTTCTTCTCTTCCCGTTTGTGTAGATAGTAGAATGTATGTTATATGCGTTCCCGTTCATTTGTGTGAATAGTAGATATGGGTGTGTTTTGCTTCTCTTCCTTCGTTTGTGCAGAATCAGAATAAAAATAAAAATATTTGTGAATCAGAATCAAAACAAAAATCAGAATCAGAAATAAAATATATTTCTGAATCAGAATCAGAAATAAAAAATAATTCTAATCTTGAATCAAAATCAGAAATAAAAAATAAGTATAATCTTGATTCAGAATAATGATAAAAATATAAATAAAACTAATTCTGAATCAGAATCAGAAATAAAAAATATAAATATTATAATCTTGAATTAGGATCAAAATAAAAATAAAGATAGTTCTGAATCAGAATCAAAATAAAAATAAAAATATTTCCGAATCAGAATGAGAAATAAAAAATAAAAATATTTCTGAATCAGAATAAAAACAAAAATCAGAATCAGAAATAAAATATATTTCTGTCTCATTCGTTGGTGTGGATAGTCTATGGGTGTGTTTTATGCATTCGCATTCGTTGGTGTGGATAGTAGATATGGGTATGTTTTATGCATTCGCATTCGTTGGTGTGAATAGTCTATGTGTGTATGTTTTATGCGTTCTCATTCGTTGGTGTGGATAGTCTATGTGTCTGTTTTATGCATTCGCATTCGTTGGTGCGAATAGTCTATGGGTATGTTTTATGCGTTCTCATTCGTTGGTGTGGATAGTAGATATGGTGTGTGTTTTGTATGCGTTCGCGTACGTTGGTGTGGATAGTAGATATGGTCTGTGATTTTCTTCTCTTCCCGTCTGTGTGGATAGTAGGTATGTGTCTGTTTTATGCATTCGCATTCGTTGGTGTGGATAGTCTATGTGGTGTTTTATGCGTTCGCCTAGTGTTTGTGCGTTTAGTAGATAATGTAGTGTTTTATGTGTTCTCCTGGAGTTTGTGTGGATAGTAGATATGGTGTGTTTTGTATGCGTTCGCGTACGTTGGTGTTGATAGCAGATATGGTGTGTGTTTTGTATGCGTTCGCGTACGTTGGTGTGAATAGTAGATATGGTCTGTGCTTTTCTTCTCTTCCCGTCTGTGTGGATAGTAAGTATGTGTCTGTTTTATGCATTCGCATTCGTTGGTGTGAATAGTCTATGTGTCTGTTTTATGCGTGAATCAGAAATAAAAAATATAAATATTATAATCTTGAATCAGAATCTGAATAAAAATTAAAACAAAAATATTTCTGAATCAGAATAAATAAAAATAAAATATTTTTGAATCAGAATCAGAATAAAAATAAAAATATTTCTGAATCAGAAAAAAATAAATATTATAATCTTGAATCAGAATAGAAATAAAAATAAATATTATACTCATGCTTTGGTGTGGATAGTCTATGTGTCTGTTTTATGCATTCGCATTCGTTGGTGTGAATAGTAAGTATTGTGTGTTTTATGCATTCGCATTCGTTGGTGTGGATAGTAGATATGGGTGTGTTTTATGCATTCGCGATCGTTGGTGTGGATAGGAGATATTGGGATTTTTTTCTTTCTCCCTTTCTTTTGTGTGTGTATTGGTCTTTGTCCCTATAAAACTCCCTTTATCCATATCTAATTCATTTCACCTACCTACCTACAGTATCGCGTATTCAGGTCAGCCAGTTCAGTGACCTCACACAGTATCGAGTATTCAGGTCAGCCAGTTCAGTGACGTCACGGAAGCTAGAAATTTTGAGGCTGTAAATATAGACTTGGATTTTCCACAGGTTGTAGCTATAAATACATACAAGGATTTTTAAACAGAAATTGACCAAAAATTGTAGCTAAAAATAGACCCTACCTGTTCCATTCCTCTTGTCGCTAGACAGGCCCAGTATTTTTTGTCGCTAGACAGGCCCAATATTTTTTTGTCGCTAGACAGGCCCAATATTTTTTGTCGCTAGACAGGCCCAATATTTGTTTGTCGCTAGACAGGCCCAATATTTCCCCATGTTCAATGTTCAATTTCCCTTGTCCGTAGGGTACAAAGTAGGGTCCCGTATTACTAATTCCCATTGTCCGTAGGGTACAAACCCAATTTGTCCGTAGGGTACAAAGTAGGGTCCCGTAATGCTAATTCCCATTGTCCGTAGGGTACAACCCTTCTAATTTAACATTACGGTGTACGTGTCGCTATAAATCTTGTCCGTCTATAGTTCCACCCATGTTAAAATTCCCATGTTAAATTCCCATTGACGCTATATCACCCCAGGGTGTGCTTTTGACGCTATAAATCTTGACGCTATACAGGCCCACCCATGTTAAAATTCCCATGTTAAATTCCCATTGACGCTATACAGGCCCAGGGTGTGCTTTTGACATTATACAAAATTCCCATTGTCCGTAGATCGTCCCAGGGTGTACTTTTGACGCAATAAATCTTGACGCTATATTTGATATTAGGGTCCCGTAATGTATTTTCCCATTGACGCTATATCGTCCCAGGGTGTGCTTTTGTCCGTAGAAATCTTGTCCATGGACAGGCCCAGAGGTCTTGTAATGCTAATTCCCATTGTCCATAGAAATCTTGTCCGTAGGGTACAAAGTAGGGTCCCGTAATGCTAATTCCCATTGTCCGTAGAGTATCCCACTATACTACTAATCGGCGGTTTAGACCGGCCGGCCAATTACGATTCATGATCCTTAAACCCTTTCTATATACCCTGTGACTCTTTTCCATTTAATATTTTCCCATACGCGTGTAATCCGCTGAGGCGCATCTGTGAACTGGCAAATACTTATTCGATTTTCCCTGCCTCTAAATCAGCTACCTGTTTTGGGTCGCAAACACCGAGGTCAGTATTTGTGCTTGGAGACGTCAGTGGTTTTCCATTTCGAACTCACCCACGCTAATCATTTTATCTTTGATGGACATCAATAACAGCTTATTAATTGTGCTGATACTCCTTTGTTCCGAATAAATACGTATTCGCGAAAGTAACTGTAATGAAATTACATTTTCCGGTGCCGACAGCCACACCGGTTACTAATGTTATGGCTCCGACAACAACTCCCATTGATGTACCTATGATAGTTGCAGTAGTTACATTCCAGCAACACCAATAGTGGTCTCAGCAGTGATTCCGCAAATCGCATCTGCGGTCACACACACGTTTTTGTTTTTTGCAAGTAAAACAGTTTTCTTGACGATATTATCTTGTAGTCGTTGTTCTGCTTCGGTCATTTTTTGCACGTCGGTAATCACAGTTCTTATATTAATAAAGTGATCGCATACTAACCTTTTTCGGGTGCAACACACACCGCACTTCTAACCAATTACCCCTTTTTACTGGTACAGTTGCCATACAATCATAGAAAATATCTACCTGGGGAATATTTACGTCTACGGCAATTGTGCGCTTTGGGCGTATGGCACCACGTTCACTTAGAACCATATTGATTACGCCCTTGGTTTGTGTCGGAACGGTTGTTTTCGTCTTCGCTCAAGAATTTGCAACACGAACTAGTTCATATTTGTAAGACAACATTCGAGGTCTTTTGTGTTCTTTAAGCTGAGTCAGTGTTGGTTTAACATTATCGGCGGGGAATGTAACCGGCGTGGATTTGTCGGTGAATATTACTTCATCATTATAGCAACAATCGTCGGAGTTTTGGTAACATCGACTTAGTCTTTGATAGAGACCATCGACAAATGAGAGTATCTGGTTCCTTGGTTGTCGTTGATTTCTGCTAGCTTTTAGCAATGGAGTCTCGCGGCTTAAACACAGCATTGTTGATTTCACCTTTGGATGTTTTAAGTTTTCCATCTGAATCTTAAAAATCAAAAGCTCGTCCGGTTCAACGATAAAAACAACCCGGCTGGTAAACTCACTCAGATCGGCTTTGGTTGCAGACCTGGTCAGGTCCACATTAGTGCTAGTCTGGTCCATACACCGTAGCGTCCGTAAATGTTAATAGGCTTTATTTATACAATTAAGCTTAATTTTTAAGTGACAATATAAAGTCAATAAGTGCTTGCAGGTGAGGCAGCTTCCTGCAAATGTATGCAGTGCTTTAAAGACAAGATCTCCACATATGGGGCCGTTTATCCAAGTTTGCAACGGCAGCGTCGAATAAAATAACGGTAGAGCGGTCTGGGCTAAATAATCAACAATTCACTTAGCGGTGCAACCTCGTACCAGCAAAAATATAATATATGACGAGGCGTTAACACATATACGATCCAATGATTTCTTGCTCCTATTGTCAAGTCCAATTTAACAATTCCGGTTTCCTGCGTGCGGGGTATCATTGATGCAAGTTTATTCCGCATGAAGATAAATCCGAAATGCTTCTTTGACTTTGTCACAGCAAAAGAAATCAAAATTGTTTAATGGACGCGCGGCCTTCCGCGAGTCGTACCTGTAGTTGAAGACCTCTGCCTGAGGGTATTCTGCGTGTCATTCCGGGTAGTCGAGGCCCTTTTATATTTGTCTACGAGACACTATGCATACCAGTTCACCAGTTATTATGGACTTTTGAGAGAGCATCGTATGTAAGGTGAAGTTGTTTGCATATGCAACATGTACAATGGAGTGAATGTTGGTATATATCTATGCTACTTTGACGTTCTGTGGCTGACATTTCTTTGGATATTTAACTTGTGGAAATTGTACGTGATCTATGCAAACAGTAGACCGAAATAGTTGCTCCCATGTGCTTGAAACATTAACCTGAATTAGTCAAAAGTATACGAAATTTAGCAGTTATTAATATAGGGAAAACAAATTTTGCCAAAGTATACAATACCAGTTTCTGAACGTGCAATGAATAAATTACAAAATATATGAAAAGTAAAAAAGAGTTATGGGCTCTTTTTTCTACAGTTTACCTCTGAAGTCGAGGAAGCAAATATGAATAAGAGGAGCTAGCAGTTTTTCATACGAGCACATCGGAAGCGATCGCAAGCTGTATACTCTAGAACCCATATGACACTCATCAATCATACACCAAAACAAAGGGAATTAAATGTTCTTTTAACAACAACTAAGATATACAAGGTCTTATTAAATAGCTAGTATAACCAGTGAGGAAATCATGGGAAAATCTTTTTGTTTAAAAATCTAACCCTATGCAAAATATGAAACTGTGGAGCGCCACCTTAAAAAAATCACTGAAGAGGTGATGATTGATTCATTGTATTTTTTCGGCGCACCAGCACTGTTAGGCTATTTAGCGCCATACAAAAGGTTATATATATGATCATTTAAAAATGATGAAAGGTTTCATATCGACCAGCGATATCAAAATCAAATAGTTGAAAGTAAAACGATAAGATGGCAAGGGTAATATATAAAGCTTCCCGATCAACGGGGAATGTAAATGGTGTATGTTAATAAAGACAGATGAAAACGTTATTGAAAAAAGGGAGAGTATATACATTACATGAAAATGCTCAATGTGATGGCATAATAGTTATAGCTTAGAATCAATGTTTACTTCTTTCAGGAATTCTATAATACAAGTGACGTTTATTGTATCAAAAAGTTCCTTCATGTCATGCACATTATAGTACTGATCGCGCGTAGGTTGGAGGTCGAAACACTCTATCATAAAGTGATGAACAGTGAATGGTTCATTGCAAGAAACGCACTCTAGTGGGTCTTCGCCTTTTAGTATGTGGGAGTGGGTTATATAAGTATGACCAATTCTAATTCTTGTAATACGGATGGTTCTGTAGGAAGGAGTCCATTCTCCTAGGGTTGCTTGATGGCGTGAAATTTATTATTCACTGCATCATTCCATGATGCCTGCCATTTCTGACGTAAAGACTCTTTGATACTAGGGTTAAAATCAGTATACGGTATTTTAAAATCAGATGGTTCGAGGGATAGGGCCATATTAGCAGCATGATCTGCTTTTTCATTACCTTTAATACAAATATGGCTAGGTAACCAACAGCATACTATATTGTGGGAGGTACTCAGCTCAGTATTTTTGACGAGAATATTGGTTAATAATGGGTTCTCCAGTTTTCTATTGTGTAGTGACTGAAGTACTGATAGTGAGTCGGAGAAGATGATGCTGTTTAAAATACATTTGGTTTCGATATATTGCAGAGCATGTAGTACGCGCCGGAGGAAAATTCAATATCCGTCCAGGTGAAGCCACCGTTTAATGAAAACACAAATAAGTTTTTCGCATCGAGGCTCACAAACGGCCGCGATAGAATATCGGGCCAGCTGTAATAACGCGCAACGAAGCTAATGCAATCTAGAGCGCGCGACCTTCCCAAACAGTAATTGTTATAGGGAAAACCATGTTAGATTCTGGTTTTCTTGACTAGATAGTGATCATCGAGGTAACGCTCGGGGATATATCTGCAACAACAGGCTGTGTCGCAACATTGATTTCGCGCAGAATTCCCTCAGTACTCATCATCAGTGTTATATGCACCATAGATAAGTCCGTGCATCAAAGCGCGTAACGTCCCAGGGTCCATGATGTCGTTGGTTAGCAACCGCTGACAAATCCGACGTGGCCTCATTAGTGACATCTGGCACGTTGTTGACGGCGCAAACCGAGTTCAGGAGTGTTTAAAACCGATCACTGACTTGTTGCTGCAGAAATGCATTGGAATGCCATGAAAACCTTTTGTTGTTCCACGTTTGCGTCCACGATCACCGAGACCTTTTCCACGTTGTGGAGGCTTCTTTGGGAGATCCTCCTCCAGTGGCGAGTAATCTTCTTTTTCCTTAGGAATCGTGTCACTGACACTTGAGTAACTTCCGCACAAAGTTGGAAGTTACGCACGCCGTAACTTACGCAAAGTGAGCGTTTCTCGAAAGTGTACGTAAATCTGATACATCGTCGCAACATGCGCACTTGCCGCAACGTTTAATCCTGTTACTCTTTAGGGATAGGAGACAAGGAATGTGTCCTTAGTAATGTAAACTTCCGACACGAATGACAGCTTCTCAGACGACAAAACCATCGTATCTGACAACCACAATAACGGAAGTAGATTCACGGTCTAGAAAATGGTCTTAGAGGAAAATGTAGTGCCTAAGAGACGAAATTATGACAAACTATCAGAAGCTTTATCCTAGCCATACCACTACAATTACAGAGAAAACTACAGACAAAATATACAAAAGTAGAAATATATTCATAACAACTAACAATGGACATAGAAATATAATATGTTACTAACAACAGCGGAAAGTAAATGCAGGTAGCAATGTATTAATAATAGCAAAATGAAATACAATTTATTCTATATATAGTTTGAAGAAAATTTTGTGCACCTTTTTTCTATCAACATCCAAGTTACAAGCATTGTAATTAGGATTAATTATGCCAATATCAATATAAGCATAATATTTGTGGTTTGATTTTTCAGATTAATATAATTTTGAATTAATATCTTGTTATTAGTTTTCTTTTGAAATTATTTCACTTTAATAATACTCTACCAATCAATATCAAATTATTTAGTTCCATGTGTAGATAGCCTGACAACTTGTACATACCCTAGCAGCTTAATGGAGATTGAAGTGAAGAAATTGCTCTTACAAAGAAGAAAATTGTAAATTCTTGAAAAAATGTATCAACTGAAAAAGAAAATTATGATGATGTAACATAATAGTTCTCTGTGGCCCCCCCCCCCCATTTTGTGTAAGATATAATTAGTCAAATGGCATTCAGTGCTTACTTTCTGTAAATCAGGTGTATTATAAAGTGTATTTATGTGTAGAACTTATATATCTTACTTTTCTATGATCACTATTAATCTATTATCACTATTATACTAAATATTGCCTTTCAAGTAGTTTACAGATTATAAACTGTGTTTCAAAATCGTCTCAATAGCATAAGTCTGATAATCTTTCAATTTCATTGACAAGGCTATCAAAAATCATTTCATCATCATTGTCTTCATTATCATCACTATCATATTCTATAAGGAAACTTTTCATCAATGACCTTGTTGTGCAGTTTGAGGACAGCTGTGATAATCTTCACTCTTCACAGTTTGAGGACAGCTGTGATAATCTTCACTCGTCACAGTTTGGGGGGCTGGTTGGGTAGGTGCCCTCCTATTTTATGGATACACCTATAAATGCAACAAAAGAAAGCTATAAATTCATATGAATAAAGATAAAATAAAAATTTCACTTGACATTGTTTAGTCAACAGTTATACTTGAAAATCTTATAGTTTGTAATTAGAATATGCATGAAATATTGTGGCAGAAATAATAAAATGTTTGTTTACAATAAAGATACAATTATTTTAAAATTAATATCCTGACATAAACCTTTAATAAGATCATTTAGTGGAGTTGTAGGACTCACAGTACTAATGATATGAAGAAATGGAAACCAGTCTACAAAAGGGTGGTGATAAAATAGAGTAAATATGGGTTAGGCAGTCCAAGATTGGTTAATAAGGAAAGTTAGAATGTAGTAACAGTGTATCCATAGGGGTGAAGACTGAGAGTCAATAATCCCCTTGGTGTGAGAATTGGGGGTCAGGCTGGGGAAAAAACAAACTTTGGTATCAAACTTGGAGATCAAATTAAAAGTTTGAGGGTCCTTGAAGCACAAATGAGGGTAAAGGGAAACACTGGGTAAATATAATCTTTTTAGAGCTAATCATAGCTTTAATGAAAAGAAAAAGAGACAATTTAGTGATGTAATTTCAGTGCTTTTACAGACCTGAGTTTGGAAAATGCATTACTGAAATTAGCATCTGGCTCTTTAGCACAAAATTTAAAATACATGTTTCAAACACATGTAGATCCAAAAAATGCTACAGTCCATATAGTTTCCTCTACACAGAAGCTGTCATCAAGGATGTGTCTGTACTGATAAATATAGGTTTGCTGATGAGTGCTAAAATAATTATAAGATATTCTGTATGCATTACAGGCCGGAATTAGAATTATACAAATTAGATACAATCATATACCTGAAGTTACAAAACTTTTAGATATACATTTCAGTATATATATTCATATGTTTGGACTTCTGATAGAACTTTTAGGACTATTTGGGATTTAATTCACAACACTGGAAGTTCTTTTTAAATTTTCGCTTTGCATTCGTGGAAATAAATCAGTTGTTGAATTTTACACAACCTGATGGTTTTCGCTCTTTTCTCTTGCTTAGAGTCATAACAATATTTTCATGAAACACATATGTTAATTTTATTAAATGGTGAAGAATGAAACATTGAGGTTTTTTTTGGTATATACATTGCTATTATTTGCAATCATATATGTTTATAGTAAGAGATTGATAGGTTTCTGGCTGTTTCGGACCAATCACACATGGCAAAATGCCAATAGGTAGTCATCTAACCTGGACTGGTGTTAAATTGAGTTGTCAATGCCCCACTGGAATATCTGCTGCATAATACCTTATTGACATTTGTCCCTCTGATAGACACTATCAGCAGAGCTGTGAAAACCCTACATGGTGTTGATTGTAGTGGTCAATGGGCCCATATCTGCTATATGATTGACATCAGCCCCTCTAATGGACACATTCAATAGAGATGGGGTAACCAAGCCTGGTGTTGATTTGAGTGGTCAGTGGGCCATTGTGATGTCTACTATACATTTTCCCTATGATACACATTGACAGCAGAGACGGGGTAACCAAGCCTGGTGTTGATTTGAGTGGTCCGTGGGCCATTGTGATGTCTATTATACAATTACCCTACAATGCACACTGACAATAGAGATGGGGTAACCAAGCCTGGTGTTGATTTGAGTGGTCAGTGGGCCATTGTGATGTCTACTATACATTTTCCCTGTGATACACATTGAGAATAGAGATGGGATAACCAAGCCTGGTGTTGATTTGAGTGGTCAGTGGGCCATTGTGATGTCTACTGTACGTTTACTGTACGATATACACTGACAATAGAGATGAGGTAACCAAGCCTGGTGTTAATTTGAGTGGTCAGTGGGCCATTGTGATGCCAATTATGCTACACATTGACAACTGAGCAGGGTTAAAGAGAGTCATTTGATTTCAAAAGTGTAATGAAAGAAGTCGTACCTTATTTTAAAAAATACCTCCCTATCCCACCCTCACACTTAGAATCGTTAGAAAGAAATAGATATACCGACTGATTTACTTATCAGTTTTACTGCCTATATTTATGTACCGGTATGTATATTTTATTTCCTTTATGCTATCTTGCCATCTCAGTTAAGTTCATCAATAAGGGGGTGGGGGGGATTGTTAAAGAAAATATTATATTACATCTAAAGAAGATGCACATTAATGGACACCAAAAATTTATAATTGTTATTTTTTAAGAATTGAATGCAATTGTCTATGAAATTGCAATAACTATTTATTTCTTTTTTAAGAAATGGATGAAATGTTCTGGGAAATTGCAAAAAACAGTCTAAAGTGTAAACTATTAACATTAACTTTTTATTACATACAAAAATTCATTTTTATGATAATCACAGTGGAAGAACATATATCGCTGAAATAATATAATTAAATTGGTATAAAACAAATACTACGTGTATGACAGCCACATGCTTATACTTTCCCCTAAACGAGCTCCAAGAGGTATACTTATCGGTAACTAGAACTGGGTTACAGCCCACATTTGCCAGTGTCTTAATGAGCAATTTGAAATGTTAATTAAATACTGGTAAGCCAAATCCCACCTAACCCATAAAAAAAAAAAAAAAAAAAAAAAAAAAAAAAAAATCATTTGGACGTTTTATTGTAAGGTTAGTAATTTGGATGTAAGCACAGGAGTCGGACGTTATCAATAAAACACGAAAGATACAAAAAATATTATCTATACTTAAATGTGTGACAACACGAAATAGCCTTATCTATAGTATAATTTATATTTTTAGTACATATGTAGTTATTTGGTGTTGTCGCAAATCTTAGTAGTGGTTTTTTATTGGGGGAGGGGGTAATAAAATGTTAGTCTCGTTTGGAATAATAAACTGTCAGCGGTCTTCAACTTGCTATTTATTACTTTGATATTTATGATACATCTGTATCCATCGTAGTGACATATATTTATGTTTTGCAATGCAGAGGAAGATGTATGTGGTCTTGTTGTACAATTAAATCACTGCATTGAAAAAAGAATATTGGGAGGAAAGACAATAAATTGCCAGTCTCAAGACGTACCGTTGTAAAGACTTAATTTATATTCAACGTTAAATGAAAAGCTAATAAAAAAGCAATTCGGCATGCTTTTTGTATATTGCTAATTGTATCGTTTAAATTGTTTTAAGTTAATGTTCTATTTCACACACACACACACACACACACACACACACACACACACACACACACACACACACGATGCATAATGAGTATTCTTTCAGCACCAAAATAATACCCCACTTAACCCGCTGCCAGCTAGCCGATTCTTGTTGGGCAAGTAAATGGTATTTTTAGCAGGGTATTTACGAGTGGCATATTTAAATTTAAATTTATGACGCAAAATACAAACCTGAATATGTGCGGGTACTAGATGAGATCTCAGTGTTGGTTTCTGTATATCATCTCACACCAAATCTGTCAGTTGCAGAAAAATGTCTCTTGGAAAACAATATCTTGATGTTAAACTGCGTGCATACAAACTATTCAGGACCTGTGTACTGTCCCGGAACACACGTTTGGCATAGCAAACTTCGTCCGATATTTTTTTTTTTATTCAGTCCGAATATTTACGTTAATGCGTAGTTTACGGAACGTTAGTGAAACGGGTAGATTCTGCTTAAGCAAGGTCGTTTGCGTAACTTACGCCAGACGTACGTTACGCACAGCTTACGCACTTTAGTGAAACGGGCCGCAGATCCTCCTTGGGAGGCAGAGCCTTTCCCAGAAACTGAGCCCCGTAGATTATTTGTAAGGGTTTTTCACGTGTAAGGAAAAAAGCATGCTAGTGTCGTGTTGCATCTTCCTTAAGATATTTATATATTTTCACAAGCTCCTCAAGTCTTTCCATATATTTTGATTTTAATGGTTATCTTTCGAATTCCAATTTACACCAGAGATACCTATCTCTGCCATTCACTTTCATTGTGACTCGGGCGCGTATCACTGGGTATTTTATGCTTCAATTTATATTCTTTCCAGTTGGCGGGTATTCTGGAAGCAAGCCTTAGTGGATCGTTATAGATCATCTGCTGTGCCTCCTGAGTACATTTTGGAATTGGCGACTCCATCTGGTTTGTCGTCGGATGGTTGTTCTCGTGGAACACTCGCAAATGGCTCTCCTCTCTAGCTTTCTTTGAAGTTGTGTTAATTTGTGCTGACGCAGGTCTGATCGGACCAGGCTATCATTCTATTCCAATCATCACTGTGGTGGTTTCCGAGACCTTCTTCACTTTTTCTGCGGTTTCCACTGTCTTGACTACAATCTCTGTAGTAGGTTTAATCAGCGGTGCAGATTTTCAAAGCCCGCTTTGAGGTCGTCCTGTGCGGCTTGTCGCGATTGTATCATATCTTTGGCATGTCGTCGGCCGTATATAACATTACGGATCAGTTCAAAGTGTTCGGGGGCAGCATGTTACAATTGCCCCGGATCACTTTAGGTACGTGCGTGGATCGTTGTGTCATTAGATTACTTCTGCGTATCGGCCTCGAGTAAATATTCTCGCGGGGTTGTCTCGATGTTGAAATATTATATCGTCGTACACGACAAGATTATTCTTTTCCAGACCAAGGTCATTAATGGCAGGGGGCTTCATCGATTGTGGAAAAGTACTTAATGGTGCACGAAGACAACCTCAGTGGCGACGCCACATCATTGCCAACATCATAACACAACTGATCCTCTGCGGCTGGAGCAATCACGTACAACTCTTTCGCGTTAACCATCTCATGATGAAATTCAACAACATTTGGGTTTTCACGGATCCAATCGGTCAATGAACAATGTGTGAACCGAGTGTGGAAACATCTCACTGGATAAGGGCGGCCGAGGTTTTTGCCTGCGCAAAGAAGCTATTGACAACCAAAGCAAAGCTTTTCAAATCGACATTTTCTCTTTTGTTATACAATGTTAAACGTCATTTGTTGTACAACTCAATCATGCCTTCACGGTGTGTGCGATGCTGCATGAAAACTCGTACTAGCAATACAGCGAAGGTTGTAACTCATAATAACAGAGTTTGCGACCGGTGTGGAGCTTAAAGCAACTAGTTTAAAAAGTCGGCGTTGATATCACTGCTGCGTTAAAGACGCTACCCGAGGCACCCATAGAGTAAATATCATGAATAAAAGCATATCCCAGGATACAGTTACTGAGAGCCTGGTCAACGATTGGAAAAGAACCTGTAAACCGCGTAGATGCTTGAAGTTACCGACGTGATCTTGCTATAACGCATCAAGTGCTATCTGCGTACATTAACGTGCCGATGTGGATCTCTTCCATGACATGAATGCGATTGAGGGGTCAGGTGTCGGAGAACGAATCACGATCAACAAAAGAGGTATGTTTCTCATTGGAGGTGGATAAAGTCCAATCATATGATATACAACCATAATATAATAAAGAAACCAACATGGATAAGAAACTTGTCGCAAGATTTTGAAGTCCTGGCAGTTATTGGAAGGCCGAATCAGCCGCTGTAAAGTTAGCGAGAGCGGCAAATGTCTCAAACGGGGTCGCTCGAGAGTGGCTTGCTAAACAAGAGTTGTGGAAGTTTCACCTACCCATGTCAAGAAAAACTTCCTATGGATGGGGTAATGTGAGAGTGCCCAACGAAGTTAGTTCATCAGGTAGATCTTTTGTTTCTTCCGTATGATACCCGTACGAGGACGCACATACAGGTACGCGTTAACCGTCGTAGACGTTGCCATCAGATACAAGGTGGCCGAGCCGTTGTCGTCAGAATATCCAGAAAGTGCCAAAGACGCATTGAACCGTATATATATATATATATATATATATATATATATATATATATATATATATATATATATATATATATATATATATATATATATATGTTTGTCGACTAGGGCACAGAATCGCTCGAAGGTGCTGGTATGTCTTGGACATGTCGACATACATCGCGAACAGGCTATTGTGGAACAATTCATCAGTACACTTGTGGAACGAATACTCGGGCATCACTAAGCAGAAAAATGGCTAATCAATTGTAAAGAACGTTCTCGCAAGAGGGTGACCAGGCTTCGACCTATCATAGCAACACTGAATAATGAAACCACACGCGCAATTGTGTTAAAACCCGCTAAGGCGATATGGCAGAAGACTATCACCGTTGCCAACAAAAGTTTCCCAACCACCAACGTTAGCACCACTCAAAAAAAAAAATTCGTTTGGTATCTGTATGTACCGCAGGAGTTTAAAGGCGGATAATGTCGTGCTCCAGACCGGGATTGATTTTCCGTGATAACCAACACACTACCATTTGGCGCCCGCTGGTGAACAAGTGGTGCGTCCACTCAATACAGCATTCGTCCAAGAGGAATTGCAAGTCATTAGATGGGATACGGAACTACCGCTAAGATTTATGTTAGGCAACTCTGTTGCCTAATCTGCACGTGCCCTTAACCGTAAGTAATGATTACGTCAGGAAAATCTATTTCTTGGTTTCTAGCGGGGACAGAGTTACTTTAGTGAAATGATACACACTCATACAATGTTTCTTTGAACGGACGAGTTTGGTTATGTGTTTGAATCTGTGTCACTTTCGTAAGCACTACATATGCATGTTTTGCTTGAGATCTTTTACCACCAAAACCTCTGGAACTCTTTTTGCTTTCTTAATTTGTTGTGGCTGCCCAGCTATAATCGAATACATTTTGGGGCGCAGTCCAACGCATTTTTTGATGGGCTTACTGGCTCACTCAGTTTTGAATTTCCCACGACTTACTTGTTGATGTTCCTAAGCAGTGAATGATCCTTCGTATACTTACTGGTATCAAACTCACACACCAGCGATGCCTTACATATATCCGCGAAGACATCATTAGATGCTACGTGAATACGTTGCGAAATCGTGTATATGTACAGTATCTTGATGTTGTCGCTATACTACGACTTGAAGTTATCAAAGTAGAACTCGTACATGAGCAGCTTTGATACGCCAAGCACGGACACGTCAACGTAAATTGATTTAGTCAACTTTGGCGTAATTTTCTTGCTATGTACGACACGATCCCACCATCAGAAAATTTGCGCGATTCAAATGCTGGTCTACAAGGATCTGTTTCCGGAGATTTTCCTTCGTTTTGACAAACATGGAAATTGCTCATTATCTTGAAAAAGTCTTTATCAAACTCATTAGTTGCGACAAGACCATGTGCAGATCCGTATTCATTGGTATTGCCATGCAGCACCCTGCGAAACCGTGGCACCCCGTGGACTCACAGCACAAGCACCCGTGACCGCAGGTACAACTGCAGGTTTCGTAAACTTACGTCGGAAATCGCCTACGATTTCACATTGATACGGGGACAACTGCTCACAAGACACTGCTTCAGGGGCCAGATGATAATCGTTGTGGTCGCGGTGAAGCTTGTCTGGATACTACATGTCAACTTCAAAGAAGAGCCCGTTACTTTCGTACCTGCGTACGTTTTTATTTATCTCTACATCTGCTGGACTGATCCATTGAAACTCACCTACGGACATTGACTGCATCATCCCACATCGATACAATTTTGGGCGTCAAGAAAAATTATGTAACTGTTTGGGACAGCGGGGTCGAACCCCTCAACGAGAGGGTTGTTCGAGCTAGGATAGTTATGACTCGCCATGGAAATCCTACCGCAGATACCAAGCTCAACAAACACATGCTGGTGGATGTCGCTTAACAGTTCCAAGTAGGCATTTGTTATTGATAATAAGCATCCCAGGCCAATTCCGGTGATGAGAAGTTTTTGTCTATGAGTCCCAATAACGTAATAATGTTAGTCTGACAAGGCTCAGAAACCACGATAGCTTCAGTCCTGGCTATTATTTCATTGACTTCTGTATCTTTTCTTTTCATCAGCATTGACCTTGTCAGGTTTTTCCACAACGATAGAGTTGGTTGGTCTTTGCCAACGCGCGTGATAATATACGCGAACAGATCCACATGGTCGGAAAATCTGGCTACGCAATTTTACTCCAATACCATATTTAAGGCATGGCTGAGCACCGAAGCCAACACGTAATTGAGTAAATGTGATTTATAATATTCATAATGGCATGCACTGCCTCAGAGTTCATGTTTTCCAAGGCATACACCTTTATATTAATTGGATCCCAATGCCATTGAACTTCTTAATATATGCGGAAAGTTTAGTCTCTAATTTAAATTCCTGGTTGGTTCATTTTGTCTACAGCGCATTTCTCTTATCATCTGCTTTATATATCCTAGTATATGAGTAAACACTGAATAAAACAGAGGATAGTGCTGCTCTATTTTACGGCCACGAATTGTATAATACCTTCTACTGAAAATGGTGATTTGTGATCTCACATCAGGCGCTGCTAAATAAAGTGGCTCATTTTCCTAATCCGGACCCAATAGGTAAGGTCTCAACGCGGATAAAGTTTTTTTTCAATCTATGATCAATAAGAACTGTCCTTAATCTATCAAAAGTAATCCACCAAGTACATCGCTACTTGTTTTACGTTTGTATCCAATAATATAAAATCAAATGTTTTGTTCCACTTGTAGGTAAACACTATGTTTGTTTGTTTGTTTGTTTGTTTTTGTTTTTGTTTTTTGTGGGGTTTTTTTTTTTTTTTGGCACGTTTGAATATATCATTGATAAATTTATCGCATAGGGTCAGCTGCCTTGCTTCTGCGTCGGCGTGGAATTTTTTTTCTTATTTTTCTCATGGTCATTGAATGTATGTACGTGCCATTGCTAAATTACTGCCAAAAGTATCATTTTAATTGATTTACTCTTTATTACATTCGCTGTCATTATCACTGTCAGTGGTCGTTTCAGTACTGTTGCTATTTTCGCCACATTCACGATCTTTGTTTAACATCAGCGACTTAAACTTTTCTTGCATAATATCATACACTGACGTTTTATGTTGTATGTTTGACCCAGTTTCCGTCATTTATTTTCCAAGTTGATTCCAAACTCGAATAATTTATCAAGAGAAATTGGCAATTTTCTTGATTTATTTCTGTCTTACACTAGAGACGTTACTGCGTTTCACTGTCGCAGATTTCTATGTACAGCGGCCATATTTATGTAACACTTGTTTGTATATATTGATCGGTCTGCACAGCGACTATACTTGCTTCTATATATTGATCGGTCTGTGACCTGACAAAGTATATTGATCTGCCTACAGTGGTACCTTATGGGAACTTCACTTAGGGGGCTCCCACGGGTTACATGCTTGTACAAAAATTCTTAATGGATAGAGTTACGGGTTATACAGAAAAGGTTTAGGTATCAAGAACAGTAATAGCCGACCGGTCTAAAACCCCATTGATACACTACTTTAAGTAATTGTAATACGTATTATCACTAGTTACTAGTAACCACGAGCCACAGTGCTGTCTCATTTCCAATACTGAAAGGAAACGATGGTATTCTGTGTGTCGTTTTGTAACTTTTCTTAATTTCGGTGAAACTAAGACGCAGGAATATTCCTTTATTGCATCGAATACGATCACGAAAAAAACTTAACAGAATTGTAAAAAAAAATTAATTTTAGAAATAAATAATGTATAAAACGCGTTCTTTCGTGCCTAGTGATGATTGGGTGTGCGTGCAACATAATAGGATTTTGTGGATCTTGCTTTGACAAACCCTAACTATCCGGACCTGTAGTCATAATATGTACTGTGTAAACTCGATGTTTTACATACATGACTATACAGTTTTAATGAGTCAGATTTGTTATTGTGCTCGTGTATTTAGAAATTATAAATAAAGATATTTACTTGCTATTGTAACCTACATGTGTGATTATTTCTTAAATAGATCAGTATTCCAAGAAACTACGAAAAAGGAATTGTTTTGCTTTATTTCATTAAAGCAAGCAACTCAAAGTTGAATCTAAATTTCCAAAGCAAACACTCATTTTCGCTTCAAAATTATCTAGGTCAAATGTTAATATAATATTTCAAGGAATATAGAAAGTGAATAGAGTAGCTTCCTCATATCCGTCCGCCTGTACGCACGTCAGTCCCGTGTCTTGGATCATGACCAGGCTTGTGCAGCAGGCATTGTATTCTGTTGAAATAAATGAGTATTTATATGCGTATGTAAAGAAAATTTGTTTTTGCTTGTTGTGTTATTTTTTATGTTTTTATTTTGTTGTTGTTTGTTTTTGTTTTAAGAAGCCACTTACAGATGCTTTTTAAAACGTTGCATAAGCCCTTCAAAGCAATGGTACAGTAATTACTCTTATTTCTGCTCCTTAATTGAAATATAAATATCACTATGCAAATCACTTCATTTTCCAGTTTCTGCTTCTTGTTCACGATTTAAATACATCGTCAATTAAAATACATCACTTAATCCCAAAAGAATTATTCTTATGTTTGTGTTTTTGTGTAGGATAGGGTGTGAAATGCATAGTCCGATTTTACGTGGAATGTCTTTGTTCAAAACGCTATGGAATAGTAGTTATATCAGACGTAAGAGAGATATACATTTTTAATTATAAGATGCCAATGATAGCAAGGATATGAAAAGTTTTGTTGGGGAAGATAAATCGCCTTTAAGGGACAGTATACACGACATAATGCTTATCCATTCCTATTACTTTTCTTAGTGAATGGAAGTCACTCCAACAAACTATTAGAACTATGCAAATTTTTGTGGTTATTAATTTGAAAAGGCTGTGTATTGTCAACTATCAAATCTAAACTGAATCATGTAACCGGTTAAATGTATCTCACGAATATGATAGAATTGACGTAAGAGAATATACACAAAAACGTTTAGGAGAGTCATATATAGGTACCGCAGAAAGGTGCGTTTGATGTTTGTGATTACAGGCAAATTTGTCAATTTTCTTGGAAATTGTTTTAGTCATTATAACCTATGTATGAGAATGGTGACAAACAGTTTCTACTTTGTTCACTTTTCTTATTACTATAATGAAAATGCGGATGAAGTTTAATGACTGTGTAAAATGTACACCTCAGGAGTATCTTACTCCTTTAATTATTTTCCTCATTCCTTTTCCACCGTACCCAACCTACCATTGGCTGCAAATAATACCATGCTATTATTATAAGCACGGTAGTGCCGCTTCTTTAGTGACTGCTAGTCACGCCTCATACACTGGATAAGCACGTTGATTGAATACTGTTGTCTACGGTTCATAAAGAGGCGTGAGACAATAGTTTGTCCCGTACATATGCGAAAAGATCGTCTCGTTCTCAATAATTTATGATATTACAATGTGCAAAACAAAGCCAAAATAAACTGACAATATGTTCTTCATTATACTTTCTTTTAATTCATCTAAATGATGCAGGAACTGATGAATTTGTAGAAATATGCTTTTCCAATATCTAACGTTAGGTTGATTAGTGAACATTACAATATATCCAGACAATACATCCGCAGGCAATTAAAAGATCACGTCCACTTGCTTTTCCTTCGAAAACAGGTAGTTAATGGGGTGGGGTATTTTTTTAATTATTTTTGTG
>JAECUM010032951.1:0-43465 GCA_016617855.1 Megalonaias nervosa | reverse complement strand
AAATTGACTGAAGGTATTCTGGTTTTTATGGCCTTTAAATGTTACACTAGTGTTACTGATTTGTTTTCAGATATGGCTAAATTTTCAGTTAAAACTCCTCTGTGCCAAGCAGGGAATAAGAAAAATATTGCAAAACTTTAATCTGAGAATTTTTTTTTGCAAATCTGACCTTATCATGAGATAAAAGCTTGTTGCAATTAGAATTTGCTAAATTTTTCCAACAGTTAGAAATTGAGCAGATCATATCATAGGAGGTTTTGGTACTAATCTTGCACTGTCTAATTGACATATCTAAAACCATAGACATCCTGCAATCCACAAATCTTAATGAGCTTGTTTGATTCAGCATTGGTTGCAAGCGCTTTGGATTCATCAGTGCAGTCATATCAGGCTTACCCAAGTCAATTTTTAGAATTTTACACACTTGTTGAATATTATGTTCTGGTGATGTTTAAGGTTTCGTTAAAATGGTTGTTGAAATCAGGCAAGCACTGTAAGTGTTAAAAACCGAAACGGGGTTTAATTAACAAGAGCACAATTTATCATGTAAGCAGGGAAAACAAGTGTAGGGACAAAATAGTCTGAAATTAATATGGTGTTATTTTGCCTTGACTCCAAGAAAAGTTGCAGATTAAAAAGCGTTAAGGAATCAGACTCGATGTTCACTTATTTCCCTGCAAATCAAGATAATAGATTATGCTGCTTTGGTATTTTGGTAATGTTGGATCAGAGGCAGATATATTATCAAGAGTGAAACATTTTCAAAATTTTAAAAATTGAACACTTTTAAATCTTTTCATTCTTGATTTTTTTTTTAAAAAGTTAAAGAATTCCTAGACTTTAGGAAATCCTCAAAATTTCTTTAAAAATGAAATAAGGTATATTTTATGTATTATCAAGATAGCACAGCTGTATTTTAATTATGGATGCCTGCTAAGTTTTCAGTGAAATCTCCTCTGTGCCAACCAGGGAATAAGCAAAATATTGTAAAACCTTAATCTGAGAAAATGTTTGATATTTATGGAAACTTTGGGCAGGTATTCTTACAACTCAGAGCATGAAATCCCATACCTGTGTTACTTTCAGAGCATTAAGCTCTGTACTAAACTTTATTGATATCTCCAAAATACAATAATGAAGTTTCACAAATAATGCTTTGAAAATTATGCTAATACCATAAAAAGTAAGTTGTAGTTTGCTTTGATGTAAGCGATCTTACACTCCATTTTACAAAACTACGATAATTGTGCTAATATTATGGAGTGCAAGGCAATTACACATCAAACTATAGGTATAGTTGCCAGTCAAAATTCCTTCTTAAACTAAGCCAGTTTAAGGGTTTTAATGATTAACTGGCCTGTTTTGCAGTTGGAAAACACAGACAAATCCACCAATTATAAACAAAGGAAATACCAAAATATCCAGTTTTCCATTGTGTGGAAATTATGATTTTGTTCAGCCAAAACACAGAAGTAAAATAGATTGATGATGATCTTAGTTGATGTTTATTCAGAATTTTAACCTTTATTATGACCATTCTTTCAAGAACATGTAAGAGTTTTGCTGGTTATGTGCCTTGCGCAATTGAATGTGTGTACCTTTTCATACAGATTACCTCAGTTGAATGTGTGTACTTTTTCATAAAGATTACCTCAATTGAATGTGTGTACCTTTTCATAAAGATTACCTCAATTGAATGTGTGTACCTTTTCATTAAGATTACCTCAATTGAATGTGTGTACCTTTTCATAAAGATTACCTCAATTGAATGTGTGTACCTTTTCATAAAGATTACCTCAATTTTTAGCATCAGTTATATCATTGAAAAAGAGTAACTTGTGAGCATGTGGATCAACATAAATTAAAATAGCAATTACCAACCTGTTGAAATGTTATCTGGAAGAACGCGATTTGGTTGAAACAATGAATAAAGCAAAATCTGCATCTAATATGTTTGGGAATAAACAAGGATTAAAGTGACGCTTTGCACTGTGTAAATACTGTACATTATACTACAACCTGGTCTCCCTGGTAAACTTGAACTGACCCATGAATTTTGAAGTCTTTATTTACCTTATTTAATTTCATGTTGGAAAAATCAGAAAATATGCACATGCAAAATAATAACAAAAGTAACATAGTAGTTTGTAACAGTTTAGTAAGTGTTGGGACAGCAAGAATGTATTTTTTTTACATGCATATATGTCTTAGGACACGGAAAGAAAAAAATCTTAACTTTAACGTTTAGACCTTGGCTTGCAGATAAGCTGAACCCCTTTCCCTTCCAGGCCTTTATTTTTTCCTAAATTACTCGGCTTATATGTGAGTATATACATTAGTTCAGGACGAGATGGTATACTCAGTGGCTTCCATGGATATTATTATAATGAGAAAGAAACATAATAATTCTGAGATCTAAACATCACTACCATATATACTTGATTATAAGTTCAGTCCAACTGCAAACTGCACAGACCCAGATCTGCCATTGCATAATGCTCCAGAAGATCTGGGTCTATGCACTTTGTTAGGAGTAATTAGTAGAACAAACAACATAGGCCATGATTTGCAGGCACATTATGCTACAGCTGATCAGGATCTTTGTTGTTTGCTGTCAGACTTGCCTTACAAGCGAGTACAAATGGTATATTACATTTAATAGTGTATAGAGATACTGACACACTAAAAATTGTCTAGAAAGAAAGTACTTAATAAATTGTACTTCTCTTGTCTACTTCAGAGTATCCAGGCAACTAATTTTTCCAGCACTGATACTAATCTGAAGTCTTTTATATGTGAACAATATGCACAAGATTTGTATGACATGATCTGTCATAAACATAGCCCTATACTGTAATATGTCAACCCTGATAATTATTGTGGTGGGAGGGTTACTGTCATCATGACCATCAAGGTCAGTGTCCAGTGATTTAGGTTTATCATAATCTTAGCCCACGCTTTCAGTATTTTTAATTTATACTATCACTTTGTCATAATTTTTACATACACTAAGCAATAGTCTTATACTCACAGTTCTTATCCATGTTGTCAAAAAATGTGTACAGTAGTTTCAATTTTCTGAACCTATTGATGGACCCTGATTACATCTGGATGATTTAATTTACCATCTGAACTCGCTTATAAGTCAAGGCAAACTGCAAAACAACAAAGATCCTGATCTGCCATAGCATAATGTGTCTGCTGATCAGGGTCTATGTTGTTTGTTCTACTGACTACTCCTAACAAATTGCACAGACCCAGATCTGTCAATGCATTATGCGTGGCAGATCTGAGTCTGTGCAATTTGCAGGTTGTCACGAGTTAAAGGCAAGTATATATGGTAGGTGAACCAACAACCCCTGGATTACAAGTCCAACACTCTTTTAATAGCAGCAATTACTTATCTTGTCGCTATTGCTTAGCTATCTATTTTCATGCAGAAAATGTACCATCTGTATGATGTGAATACATCTTCCCAGAGTGGAGAAAAAGTCATTATGACGCTTTGACCTTTTGCACACCACTCTGCCATAGGGTATGCGCAGACGGTAGATGTACCTATATGTCATTCTTTTCACAGACGCCATGCTGTATAGAAGCCTGAAGCTGTCGTGACCGAGAAATTAATGCCTGTGGACAACTAATATACCACAGTTAGCGGTCTCTCCTTCTCTGCAATGTTTATAATTCTCAGTGTTGCTACTGTCCATTCATTTCTAAAAACCATATTGTAGCTTTTTGTTTTTTCTACCGTAGAACTTTGTTCTTTGTGGGAATTCGGAAGCTATGTGTTCTACCCATGGTGGTAGACACCTTTACTTTAAATATTAACTGAATGGTATGGTTAGGTCTCAATATTCTAGGAACAATAACAGGCACAGCTCAAATGTTGAGGACATCATTTCCTCCATTGTTTATGTTCAACTCGATAAAACAAGTTATAACTTCGTACAACGCACACGTTGACATTCGTGTATTTGCATGTTACCTCAGTAAACATAATCAGAACTGGAATATCTTGTTTCTTTCAATAAATAAGGAAATACTTTAATGATAATTTCCATCTTTTGGTTATTCATGGTAGGTCAAGTTTCGCAACAACAAGGGACCACACCACTATATTAAAAAAAAACAACAAATGTTAGGAAAACAGTATGTGTGGCAGTGGGGCCACAAGAAGGCCTCATGGGATACACACACAGACTGTATCAGGTGCTCTAGATGCACTTGGAAAAAATGTTGCACATTTAGTAATTTGTGGTCTTCCAGCACCTGGAATCTAGTAGGTTCCAGGCATACCTATCAGATGAAAGAACTTTCCCTCTTCTTCATTTGAATTTTCAGGTTTTTCTTCCAGATCTCACAATTTAGGACAAACATCTTCAGCGGTTGTTGAAGCCCCTCCAGAAGGAGGGTCTCGACATTCTAGAAGCTGTTCAGCTTCCTCTGGTAGGGAAATGACAAAAGTTCTTGCGTCCCTAACAGCATTCATGCTTCTGATAGCGGGTTGGTCCTTCCTGTTGGGGCAGTAGAGCACTGTGATGGCAGGTTGCGCCCTCTCGTTAGGAAAGTAGAGCGTCACAATTGCGGGTTGCGCCCTCCCATTGGGGAGGTAGAGCACTGTGATAGCGGGTTGCGCCCTCACTGTAAGGAGGTTGAGCACTGTGACAGCGGGTTGCACCCTCCCTTGAAGAAGGTTTAGCACTGTAGCAGTGGGTTGCACCCTCCCATTAGGGAGGTTGAGCACCACATTAGCAAGTTGCTCTCTCCCATCAGGGAAGTTGAGCACCGCAATACATATTGTGCCTCTGGCAGCATGTTGGCCCTTTCTGTTAGGGAGACAACACATAGCACCTATGATGCACAGAGTGAAGATGATGTAGTCTCCATCTATCACTCATCAACCTCACAGTACGAGGAAATGGCCAGGACTGAGCTTCACCCTGTGCAGGATTTACAATCCATATACAGGATTGAGACAAGGGATGGCGACCGTTTCTGTCTCCCTCCCCATTATACCTATGAACCCTTATGGGATGTTGCGCCTTCCACCGCAGGGCCATTGGTCCGTTATGCCCCATGGTCTGCTGGCCATACCAATCGAAGTGATGCTGCAGCTTGTGTCCCACCATCACCTCACCAAGTGGTTTCTTTTCAGAAGGCTACAGGTGCTACATCTTGGAGTGTAGATAGATGTTCTTGTCCCCCCTCTACACCTCCTGATCAACCAGGGACTGCAACACATAGTACTTCTATGCCCCCCCCCCAATCAAGGGACATAGTGATGCCCAGCCACTCTCCAACTCAGAGTGTCCTTGACTATGAGGATGATGATGCTCTCTCCATCCTCGTTGACTCCAATCAGTTTGAGACAGAAGCTGTGGCAGTGACACCTTCTCTCAGACCCACTCCCTCATCTCAGGTGGATGAAGAGGAGGTCTGGTCCTTTGATAAGGCAGTAAATGAGGTCTACCATTATTTACCCCCTGACTTGTGCCCCAAACCATCAGGCACACAGTCCAAAACGATCCTTTCCAGTTTGGAAAAAGATCTCTGGGGTACCACCTCAACCAGACCTCTTACTTCTCCCACATTCATCTACAATTGAGGAAATATCAGGGAGGTTTTCTCAAGGCCAAAATATTGCTCAACAGCGTAGAGGATGGTTTGTTCCTCCCTCTACATTAAAACCCCTTATCTCTTCTTCAAGCTATTGGGTACATTCCATGAAGTGGCCTGTTAAACCTGGGGCAAAGTGTTGTGCAATAGATCAAAGGGTCATACTGACTTTTTCTCCACTCTGGGAGGATGTATTCACATCATACGGACAGTATATTTTTAGCATGAAAATAGATAGCTAAGCAATAGCAACAGGTAAATATTGCATAATTAAAATTAGTTTTACACCCACCCACCCACCCAAAAAACTACATTCCAACTGAGCTATCACAGCTCCTCCATGATCTGGGGCCCCAGGTGGCCAAGTGGCCATTACATGACATCTCACCTCTGTATGAGTTCACACCTTGGGCTTGGCCAACATGTGAGAAAGCTTGCCAGTAGCTTCCCATAGGTTGGTGGTTCTTCCTATGATTTTCCTGAATTTACAGAGTTGTTCCTCCACAAAATATACCACTCCGGTGGCCTAGAGGTAGAGTGTCTGCCTCGGATGTGGGAGGTCGCGGGTTCGAACCCTGGCCGAGTCATACCAAAAGACTTTCAGAAATGGTACTAACAGCTGCCTCACTTGGCGCTCAGCATTAAGAGGTTAGTGTTAGGACTGGTTGGCCTGTTGTCAGGATAATGTGACTGGGTGGGACATCATGCTACATGTCACCGGCATAATGCCCCAGTGCTAAACATCACTATAAACTGTCACTGCAGACATCGTAGTGATAGGACTGAAAAATTGTTAAAGTGACATTAAAAATCTAAATCACACACACACACACACAATCCTCCACAAAATATACTGGCCGCTCTGTATAGCCTGTCCTGTGCTGAAAAATGGCATTAAGCCCATAACAAGCAACCAAACAATCTGCCATGCTGGAATGATTACATAGGTGTCATGGGCAGTAATTTAGTGCACAACCAATGACATATTTTCAGAGCATCACTCACTTAACGACAATCAGGTTAAAGAATAAAATTTCTCATTTTTTATCTTTCTCCCCCTCCCTTTCTCCTATTTACATTTATTTTTACTTCAAAGGGTAATGTAGTTATTCATATTCATAATTGATCATGTTTGTTTTTTATTTCTCTTAATCTGTTTTATGTTTTCATCATGTTTGATAAATTATCATTTTTTTTATCACATAATGACACAACTACATTGCAATAATTAGAAATTTAAGGTTCAGTAGCCATCAGTACAAGCAAATACTCCAATGATCAGCATCCAGATAATTGATGCATCAGCTTAAAAAGTAACGATATGCATAATTAATTGCCATTAATATATTTCATAAATGGAATCTTGTGTATTTAGCTTTTTATCAGAATTTCCATCAAATGAGCATTAAACAGATCTATATATCTGTTGGTGTTTATAATTCCGAGGTCAGTTTCAAGTGAGATTACTGGAATGATGACAGTACTTCCCTAACTATGATATTGTTCATAGCATCTTGAATACTAAAATTCTCAGGTGCAAACAACTCCAATCTCCATTTTTTGACTCCTCTGGTCATAGACCAGAAGAACTTATGGGATGGCCGGTTTTTCATCATTCATTGTCTGTCCATCCATTAGCACAGATTTTTTGTTATTGCTATTCCTGCAAAACTATTTGGAGGATTGCCTTTCAACTTTATACACACATTCATCACAGGGTCCTAATGAAAATGGTGCTGCTCAGATATCCAGTATGGCTGCCTCAGTGGCCATGTTGAAAATCTTGTCATTGTAATGCATGAATGGATGGGCATATCAACATGGGGAATTCACTAAAAGACTTCTTACTGGTCCTTAATGAAAATTGTGTCAATCTTCTCTCCATAATAGCCACTGTGGCAGGGCATCCATCATGAAAATGTTAGCACTACTTGTCCAGAATGGAAAGTCATATCAGCATCAGGGTTTGACCAGAAGAATCCTTGTGATGTTTTGTTGATCCCAAATGAATATGATTCCACTTAGAGATCCAATATAGCAGCTGCTCCACCTGAATGTATGGTCATGTCGTCATGGGATTTTCATTATAAGATTTCTTATGGTGTCTAGTTGGTCTAGTTACTGCTAGTCCAAAATAACAAGTCATATCAATGTGAGGTTACCACCAGGAGACTTGTATGGTGTCTAGTTGGTCCTGAATGAAAATAATGCTAATCTGACATTCAATATGGCAACCATGATGGCAGCCATCTTGAAAATCTTGTTATTTCTATTCCTCAAAAACTGATGCTCATATTGACATAGTGTTTGCACCAAAAACCTTATCATACCTGACTGGTCCTAAATGGTCTGTCGATCAATCTATTGATATCTGTGTTGATGTAGACATTCTTGACTATCAAATAATGGGTGGTGCTCAGTGAAGAATATAGGAAATAAGGTAGCGGTAGGACAGGTAGAAGAGTAATACAGCTTTCCGTCATTATAATACGGTAGTCAGGATCCATTGCTACTGACCGCATTATGTATCAAATAGCATTATATCAAGAATTTTAATATATATGAAACCGCAATAAATTGAGAATAGTGTGTGTTTGTGAATGTGTGTGTGGGTGTGTGTGTATATAGATATATATATATATATATATATATATATCAGGGGTCACGCTACCAGGCGAAGTTTGTGATTAAGTCGCCTAAAAAATGTAAACTTCGCCTTCATCTGTTAGGAAAGTGAAAACGACTTCGCCCTGTGATTTTTTAGCGGTACATTGACAAATCATACCTTTTGAGATGCCCCCTCGCCTTAGGCAGGTTTATTCTAGTATTGTGTCATAGTGAAAGGTATTCTTCAAGCCATCAGTAGCTAGGCCTAGTTTTGATATCAATTACGCTGACAAACAAACTCTTGCACATTCGCAGGCATGTGTTTTGATAGCAGATTGACCATTAATCATTTCCTGAGTTGGCATCTAAGGCCCCTATCACTACCCAATTTATGCATGTTATCCTTTGATGATAAAAACATACAAACTTGTGTTTCGAAACTTTAACAATAGTATGTATATAGCAGTTTGTGTTTTAAGAATACAGTCGGTGATCTGGATATTTTAACTGCCTCTTGTACACTATTTCTTCATAAAATTAGTTTGAACAGATTACTTAATTGGCTGAGAATAGCTATTGTGAAGCAGTGTTCTGCTTGCTCCATCCTTTCAAAATTGCCTCCGATTTATGTTGATTTTTATTGATTATGGTTCTGCTGTTTTGGTATAAAAAGCTCGAAATGGAACTGCTACACACATGTATCAACATGTTTAGCTAGATACCATCAATAGTATTCTCACACCCCATCCAGTTTGTACCCAATACTGATTTTAAAAGTAGAGGCATCAAAGATATAAAAATGCACAAAACTTACCAATTTCATTCATTGATGTTTAAGTTTTAACCTGATTCTCGTCAAGGGATCCCAAACACTGTTAGCTTGTTAGCATTTCAAATCAGACGGGAGATTCTTTAGCAACATGGTCACCATATTTACTTGGGCCCAGCTATGTTTTCAAGAAACAGATATGATGTAGTTCACCTTCTTTGACAGTCTCAATAATTCCGTAAATTTTAGAATTAATCTCTGAACACATGTATAAACGAGTTCCTCTTATTTATATGTTCAGTTTGTTTTAGAAATATTTTAACTAGACATTGCAAATATTGGACACGGACGACACAGTTTTTACTGAAACAGACATTTCTAGAAACCAGAAATGGACAGCAAGCAGTCTGTCTGCTTGTTTACATCAGGAGCTTCCTTTTGTGTTTAAATGCCAACAAGTTGACATTGTTAGGGACCCAATTGCGACAAGCAGGTTAGAAATTATAAATCAATGAATAAAATGACTAAGTTTTGTGACTTTGTTATATCCTTGGTGCTTAATGTTTTTTATAATTGGTAGGGGGATACAAATGAACAGGAGGGTGTATGAATACTATAATTGTGCACTGTGCTCTGCATGTAGAAGCTGAAAATCTCTTTCCAAAATCTAAAATACAGCAATTCAAGAAAGCTTTAGATTTTCAGGGGTTCTTGTCTTGAATAGCATACATTTTAATACAAAACAATAAAATTCCCTCAGTACTTTTTGGGCCCGAGTGGCCGAGTGGTCTAAAGCGTTCTCCATTACAGATCACTGCCATCTCACCTGTCTGCATGGGTTCGAGTCTCAGATTTGGCGAATGTGGATATGTGAGAAAGCTTGCCAGTAGCTTCTCGTGGGTCGGTGGTTCTTTCCGGGGATTTCCCAGTTTCTTCCTCCACCATTAATACTGGCTGCCATATATAGCCCATAGTCTGCTGAAAAATGGCGTTAAGCCCTACAACAACAACAACCCCCCTCAATACTTTTAAAAGTAAATGCTTTGACTACATCTTCAATAATAATAAATATGTATTCTTTTTCAGCTTGTGTTAAATAATCAATATTATACATAAGTAAATTGTAGAGAAGGCTTTAAGGAAGAATAGTTTTGTGCTAATTGAGTGATCTTCAGTAAATAAAACATTATACTTGTTATTGTTATTATTAGTAGTAGTATTACTAATATTATTAACATTTTGGCTTATTCCTTGGGATCAGTGTATTGATCCTTCATCCTACATGCATTGTCCATAGTGTGTAGTACGTTATTAAAATAGATAAACCTGTAAATGACTTTTCAAAAATTTCTAAACAGGATTGGGCATGTTTGACAGCAAGCATTCTGGAATGAAGGGCCTTCAGTTTTTTACAGAAAATAATGTGGACCAAATATCAGATGTGGCTGCTGTTACTAAAAACAGAAATCCTTAACAAACTTATTGTCAAAAGTCACTAAAAAGAATTTGACCAAATCCAACAAATATTATCCTTTCATGAAGGGCTTTCAGATATATACAAATGATGCTGCTCTGCCATTAGATATGGCCATCATCACAAAAAAATGTGTAAAAGAAAAATAGTTAAATCATCAGACTTCTCAAAAGCCACTTAATAGAATTTGACCAAATTTGACTGCATCTTGGCATGAAGTTTGTTTTAAAAAATATTTGTACAAATGATGTTGATCAGGCAGCTGTTGCTAAAATATAACAAACTGTTGAAGGATTCAAAAATCACGTCACAGAATTTGACCAAATTTAACAAAAAGCTTCCTGGCATAACAGTCAGAATTTTGCAAAACTGCTAAATTTCATCAAATATTACTGCTGTTACTAAAATTGATAAACATTTAAATGACTTGTCAAAAACTGTCCAACAGATTACAACCAAATTTGCTAGAAAGTATACTTGCATAAAATCCTTTAAAATATATACAGATGATCCTAATCTGCCATTGGGGCCCCGAGTGGCCGAGTGGTCTAAAGCGCTGACCGTTACGGATCACTGCCATCTCACCTCTGTCTGCGTGAGTTCGAGTCCAGACTCGGCTAATGTGGGTACGTGAGAAAGCCTGCCAGTAGCTTCTCATGGGTCGGTGGTTCTTCCCGGGGTTTTCCAGGGTTCTTCCTCCACCATTAATACTGGCCGCCATGTATAGCCTATCTTGTGCTGAAAAATGGCGTTAAACCCTATAACAACAACAACTAATCTGCCATTAAATATGGCTATTGTTGCTAGAGACAAACCTTTAAGCAACTTCTCCATAACCACTGAACAAAATGCATCCTGTTATGGAAGGCCTTTCAAGTTTGTATAGACAATTCTGATCCAGTATCAAAAATGGCTGCTGCTAATAGAAAAGACTTAAAATTTTGAATTCTTAAAAAGTAGTGAATGGAATGTGATTAACTTTAAAAGAGCATTCTGCCAGGAAGGTCTTTGTCAATTGTCCATCAAGAATGGCAAGTATTATTAAATTGAAAAACCAACAGACCACTGTGTAATCTCCAAAACAGAATTTGATCAAATATTGACAGCATTTTTGTATAAATGCCTTTAAAATGTATACATTGATACAGCTCTGCTGTCAATTGTGGCTGTTGTTTCTAGCAATAGAAATGTCTAATGACTCTTTCTCAAAGGCCTTGCATCATATTTGTAATAAAATTGACTGAAGGTATTCTGGTTTTTATGGCCTTTAAATGTTACACTAGTGTTACTGATTTGTTTTCAGATATGGCTAAATTTTCAGTTAAAACTCCTCTGTGCCAAGCAGGGAATAAGAAAAATATTGCAAAACTTTAATCTGAGAATTTTTTTTTGCAAATCTGACCTTATCATGAGATAAAAGCTTGTTGCAATTAGAATTTGCTAAATTTTTCCAACAGTTAGAAATTGAGCAGATCATATCATAGGAGGTTTTGGTACTAATCTTGCACTGTCTAATTGACATATCTAAAACCATAGACATCCTGCAATCCACAAATCTTAATGAGCTTGTTTGATTCAGCATTGGTTGCAAGCGCTTTGGATTCATCAGTGCAGTCATATCAGGCTTACCCAAGTCAATTTTTAGAATTTTACACACTTGTTGAATATTATGTTCTGGTGATGTTTAAGGTTTCGTTAAAATGGTTGTTGAAATCAGGCAAGCACTGTAAGTGTTAAAAACCGAAACGGGGTTTAATTAACAAGAGCACAATTTATCATGTAAGCAGGGAAAACAAGTGTAGGGACAAAATAGTCTGAAATTAATATGGTGTTATTTTGCCTTGACTCCAAGAAAAGTTGCAGATTAAAAAGCGTTAAGGAATCAGACTCGATGTTCACTTATTTCCCTGCAAATCAAGATAATAGATTATGCTGCTTTGGTATTTTGGTAATGTTGGATCAGAGGCAGATATATTATCAAGAGTGAAACATTTTCAAAATTTTAAAAATTGAACACTTTTAAATCTTTTCATTCTTGATTTTTTTTTAAAAAGTTAAAGAATTCCTAGACTTTAGGAAATCCTCAAAATTTCTTTAAAAATGAAATAAGGTATATTTTATGTATTATCAAGATAGCACAGCTGTATTTTAATTATGGATGCCTGCTAAGTTTTCAGTGAAATCTCCTCTGTGCCAACCTTAATCTGAGAAAATGTTTGATATTTATGGAAACTTTGGGCAGGTATTCTTACAACTCAGAGCATGAAATCCCATACCTGTGTTACTTTCAGAGCATTAAGCTCAGTACTAAACTTTATTGATATCTCCAAAATACATAATGAAGTTTCACAAATAATGCTTTGAAAATTATGCTAATACCATAAAAAGTAAGTTGTAGTTTGCAGGATCTTACACTCCTACAAAACTACGATAATTGTGCCAAGGCAATTACACATCAAACTATAGGTATAGTTGCCAGTCAAAATTCCTTCTTAAACTAAGCCAGTTTAAGGGTTTTAATGATTAACTGGCCTGTTTTGCAGTTGGAAAACACAGACAAATCCACCAATTATAAACAAAGGAAATACCAAAATATCCAGTTTTCCATTGTGTGGAAATTATGATTTTGTTCAGCCAAAACACAGAAGTAAAATAGATTGATGATGATCTTAGTTGATGTTTATTCAGAATTTTAACCTTTATTATGACCATTCTTTCAAGAACATGTAAGAGTTTTGCTGGTTATGTGCCTTGCGCAATTGAATGTGTGTACCTTTTCATACAGATTACCTCAGTTGAATGTGTGTAAAGATTACCTCAATTGAATGTGTGTACCTTTTCTACCTCAATTGAATGTGTGTACCTTTTCATTAAGATTACCTCAATTGAAATCATAAAGATTACCTCAATTGAATGTGTGTACCTTTTCATAAAGAATTTTTAGCATCAGTTATATCATTGAAAAAGAGTAACTTGTGAGCATGTGGAATTAAAATAGCAATTACCAACCTGTTGAAATATCTGGAAGAACGCGATTTGGTTGAAACAATGAATAAAGCAAAATCTGCATCTAATATGTTTGGGAATAAACAAGGATTAAAGTGACGCTTTGCACTGTGTAAATACTGTACATTATACTACAACCTGGTCTCCCTGGTAAACTTGAACTGACCCATGAATTTTGAAGTCTTTATTTACCTTATTTAATTTCATGTTGGAAAAATCAGAAAATATGCACATGCAAAATAATAACAAAAGTAACATAGTAGTTTGTAACAGTTTAGTAAGTGTTGGGACAGCAAGAATGTATTTTTTTTACATGCATATATGTCTTAGGACATGGAAAGAAAAAAATCTTAACTTTAACGTTTAGACCTTGGCTTGCAGATAAGCTGAACCCCTTTCCCTTCCAGGCCTTTATTTTTTCCTAAATTACTCGGCTTATATGTGAGTATATACATTAGTTCAGGACGAGATGGTATACTCAGTGGCTTCCATGGATATTATTATAATGAGAAAGAAACATAATAATTCTGAGATCTAAACATCACTACCATATATACTTGATTATAAGTTCAGTCCAACTGCAAACTGCACAGACCCAGATCTGCCATTGCATAATGCTCCAGAAGATCTGGGTCTATGCACTTTGTTAGGAGTAATTAGTAGAACAAACAACATAGGCCATGATTTGCAGGCACATTATGCTACAGCTGATCAGGATCTTTGTTGTTTGCTGTCAGACTTGACTTACAAGCGAGTACAAATGGTATATTACATTTAATAGTGTATAGAGATACTGACACACTAAAAATTGTCTAGAAAGAAAGTACTTAATAAATTGTACTTCTCTTGTCTACTTCAGAGTATCCAGGCAACTAATTTTTCCAGCACTGATACTAATCTGAAGTCTTTTATATGTGAACAATATGCACAAGATTTGTATGACATGATCTGTCATAAACATAGCCCTATACTGTAATATGTCAACCCTGATAATTATTGTGGTGGGAGGGTTACTGTCATCATGACCATCAAGGTCAGTGTCCAGTGATTTAGGTTTATCATAATCTTAGCCCACGCTTTCAGTATTTTTAATTTATACTATCACTTTGTCATAATTTTTACATACACTAAGCAATAGTCTTATACTCACAGTTCTTATCCATGTTGTCAAAAAATGTGTACAGTAGTTTCAATTTTCTGAACCTATTGATGGACCCTGATTACATCTGGATGATTTAATTTACCATCTGAACTCGCTTATAAGTCAAGGCAAACTGCAAAACAACAAAGATCCTGATCTGCCATAGCATAATGATCAGGGTCTATGTTTGTTTTGACAAATGCACAGACCCAGATCTGTCAATGCTGCCAGAACATTGCAACAGTTCGTCATGTGCTGCTACAAATTTCTCTTCTGTATGAGTGCAGTCATTATCTTTGTCCATCTCTCATATTTTTGTACAAAGCCAGTGAGTGTGTTTATACCACATTAGGCTTGTTCTTGCATATTTAGCTTACCAGAACTCAGTAGAATTCAAGTGTGTTCACCCATGGTTAGAATATTAACTGAATGGTATTTAGGTCTCATATCTGAAAATAAAGGCACAGCTCAAATGTTGAGGACATCATTTCCTCCATTGTTTATGTTCAACTCGATAAAACAAGTTATAACTTCGTACAACGCACACGTTGACATTCGTGTATTTGCATGTTACCTCAGTAAACATAATCAGAACTGGAATATCTTGTTTCTTTCAATAAATAAGGAAATACTTTAATGATAATTTCCATCTTTTGGTTATTCATGGTAGGTCAAGTTTCGCAACAACAAGGGACCACGCCACTATATTAAAAAAAAACAACAAATGTTAGGAAAACAGTATGTGTGCAAAAGGCCTATGGGATACACACACAGACTGTATCAGGTGCTCTAGATGCACTTGGAAAAAATGTTGCACATTTAGTAATTTGTGGTCTTCCAGCACCTGGAATCTAGTAGGTTCCAGGCATACCTATCAGATGAAAGAACTTTCCCTCTTCTTCATTTGAATTTTCAGGTTTTTCTTCCAGATCTCACAATTTAGGACAAACATCTTCAGCGGTTGTTGAAGCCCCTCCAGAAGGAGGGTCTCGACATTCTAGAAGCTGTTCAGCTTCCTCTGGTAGGGAAATGACAAAAGTTCTTGCGTCCCTAACAGCATTCATGCTTCTGATAGCGGGTTGGTCCTTCCTGTTGGGGCAGTAGAGCACTGTGATGGCAGGTTGCGCTCTCGTTAGGAAAGTAAGCGTCACAACATTGGGGAGGTAGAGCACTGTGATAGCCCTACTGTAAAGGTTGAGCACTGTGACAGCGGGTTGCACCCTCCCTTGAAGAAGGTTTAGCACTGTAGCAGTGGGTTGCACCCTCCCATTAGGGAGGTTGAGCACCACATTAGCAAGTTGCTCTCTCCCATCAGGGAAGTTGAGCACCACAATACATATTGTGCCTCTGGCAGCATGTTGGCCCTTTCTGTTAGGGAGACAACACATAGCACCTATGATGCACAGAGTGAAGATGATGTAGTCTCCATCTATCACTCATCAACCTCACAGTACGAGGAAATGGCCAGGACTGAGCTTCACCCTGTGCAGGATTTACAATCCATATACAGGATTGAGACAAGGGATGGCGACCGTTTCTGTCTCCCTCCCCATTATACCTATGAACCCTTATGGGATGTTGCGCCTTCCACCGCAGGGCCATTGGTCCGTTATGCCCCATGGTCTGCTGGCCATACCAATCGAAGTGATGCTGCAGCTTGTGTCCCACCATCACCTCACCAAGTGGAATTTCTTTTCAGAAGGCTACAGGTGCTACATCTTGGAGTGTAGATAGATGTTCTTGTCCCCCCTCTACACCTCCTGATCAACCAGGGACTGCAACACATAGTACTTCTATGCCCCCCCCCCCAATCAAGGGACATAGTGATGCCCAGCCACTCTCCAACTCAGAGTGTCCTTGACTATGAGGATGATGATGCTCTCTCCATCCTCGTTGACTCCAATCAGTTTGAGACAGAAGCTGTGGCAGTGACACCTTCTCTCAGATCCACTCCCTCATCTCAGGTAGATGAAGAGGAGGTCTGGTCCTTTGATAAGGCAGTAAATGAGGTCTACCATTATTTACCCCCTGACTTGTGCCCCAAACCATCAGGCACACAGTCCAAAACTATCTTTTCCAGTTTGGAAAAAGATCTCTGGGGTACCACCTCAACCAGACCTCTTACTTCTCCCACATTCATCTACAATTGAGGAAATATCAGGGAGGTTTTCTCAAGGCCAAAATATTGCTCAACAGCGTAGAGGATGGTTTGTTCCTCCCTCTACATTAAAACCCCTTATCTCTTCTTCAAGCTATTGGGTACATTCCATGAAGTGGCCTGTTAAACCTGGGGCAAAGTGTTGTGCAATAGATCAAAGGGTCATACTGACTTTTTCTCCACTCTGGGAGGATCACATCATACGGACAGTATATTTTTAGCATGAAAATAGATAGCTAAGCAATAGCAACAGGTAAATATTGCATAATTAAAATTAGTTTTACACCCACCCACCCACCCAAAAAACTACATTCCAACTGAGCTATCACAGCTCCTCCATGATCTGGGGCCCCAGGTGGCCAAGTGGAATTACATGAATGGTTACAGCTGAAAAGGTTGCTTCCTTGGTCTGGATAATTACCATGATAGAATTGGAGTAAGTCATGCCCATACTCATAGCATAGTGATTAATGAGCCATCATAAAATCACTGGCCGTGTGATAGGACTGAAAATTTTAAAGTCATATATCCTAAATTACTTATAGGAAAAAGCATTAATTCCCATGTGTTGATTCATGGTGGCAGATTGCACAACCATCATTTTTTCATCACGTAATATAATGTTAAAGTCTCTATTTACATTTATTTTTACTTCAGTTCAATCATAATTGATCATGGCGTTTTATGTTTTCATCATGTTTGGACACAACTACATTGCTTTGAGGTTAGTCATCAGTCAAGCAAATACAAGATTCTGATGCATCACTTAAGTCATATGTGCCATTAATATTTTCATCTTGTGTATTTAGTATTTCCATCAAATAGCATTAAACAGATTATATATCTGTTGGTGTTTATAAAGGTCAGTTTCAAAGATACTGGTGATCAGTACTTCCTAACTCATAGCATTTGCAATCTAAAATTCTCAGGTGCAAACAACTCCAATCTCCATTTTTTGGCTCTGGTCATAGACCAGAAGAACCTTATGGGATTGGCCGTTCTATCATTCATTGTTGTCCATCCATTAGCACAGATGTTTTTGATATTTATTCCTGCAAAACTATTTGGGGATAGTCAACGTTTTCACAATTCATCACTGGGTCTTAATGAAAATGGTGCTGCTCAGATATCCAGTATGGCTGCCTCATCCATGTTGAAAATCTAGTCATTGGCAGAATGGATGGGCATATCAACATTGGAATTTAAAAGACTTCTTACTGGTTTAAGTTAGTGTCAATCTTCTCTCCATAATAGCTATGTGGCATTGGGATCATCAGAAAATTTAGCACTTTGTCCAGATGGAAAGCATTCCAGCATCAGGGTTTGACCAGAAGAATCCTTGTGATGTTTTGTTGATCCCAAATGAATATGATTCCACTTAGAGATCCAATATAGCAGCTGCTCCACCTGAATGTATGGTCATGTCGTCATGGGATTTTCATTATAAGATTTCTTATGGTGTCTAGTTGGTCTAGTTACTGCTAGTCCAAAATAACAAGTCATATCAATGTGAGGTTACCACCAGGAGACTTGTATGGTGTCTAGTTGGTCCTGAATGAAAATAATGCTAATCTGACATTCAATATGGCAACCATGATGGCAGCCATCTTGAAAATCTTGTTATTTCTATTCCTCAAAAACTGATGCTCATATTGACATAGTGTTTGCACCAAAAACCTTATCATACCTGATAATCAACAGCTTCACATGGTGGTGCAGGCCCATGCATGTCAAAATACAAAAGCCGTCAAGGTGTTACTAAATATGCAACTAATGTGTTCCATGTCCTGTTGTCAAATCCAGGTTGATGATGCCAGTTTCCCACATGCTGGGAATCATCAACACAGGTTCATCCTGCATAATAATACAATGGAAATGATTGATTTGTGACTCAGTCACAAGGCCACAACTGAATACCATCTCTAGATGTCTGGGGTACTTTAAGACATTTGCCTGGGGATATTTTGGGAGTTGTCCTGAGTAGTCCAAGTCCTTTTCCTTTCTTTATTTGTCTATGAGACACTATACAGTTTTGAGAAAAAATCAAAACATTTTCCACCAACTGTCTTTCTTAGAGCCATCCTGGATATAATTATGATGGCCCTTAACACAGTTGCTATTGCAACTGTAGGAGCTGCAGACACAAAAAACAATGGAGTTGTTGTTACAGGAACAGAAATAATTCTTCCCACTGTTGCTTTTGTTTGACCACCTTGAACTGATCAGGTTGTGTTTGAGTTAGCCACAAGGGGACATGTCATTGTTTTGTTTCAGTCCATGTGCGACAGTAGCTTGTGATATGCAAATGTGACATGATTATTTGTGAAGTCAAGCAAACTTTTCTAGGAAAATTCCTTATGACTGTTTAACTGCAAATAAACTTTAAGATGTGCCTCGAGACCCCATAAATGACAACAACCATGTTTTTGCAACCATCATATGGGTTATCACAAGCATCCAAGTGTCAATTTTGACAACACAACTTTACCATCAACAACACCATCAATGCACTAAATTGTATCTTTACTGTTTCCCTTTTCAGTATAACACACTTGGCTCCAGTAAAAAGCCATGGACGCATTTCTGCAAAAATTCCCAGATATATGACTGAAAGGAATCACGCACAAAAATGACAATGAGTTTCTGTTAAGTTGTTCATTTTTGGAATTTAAATTTTCTATAGTATTTTGAGCAGTCTTTCATATTACATAATATGTACAAAATTTGCTTTGTTGGATCCATCATTGTGAAACATCATAGACAGCCAAGCGGATCTTGCATACTGTAATCATCACCAATAATCATCATGACACTGTCAACATTACTCAAACATGCTTCAGTTTCCTTTCCATTGCTGAGATAATGTACGCTGCTGAACAGTGCCATGATGTCATTGTTGACAAATCCAACTTTACTGAGTATGAATAATACTGGAAATCTCTTTTGCTTTTGTCTATCATCACAGGCACATCCATGTCAAATGCGATCTCAGGTACTTATCTGAATTTTGCCATAGTTTTCACTTGTATATTATCATTTTTGTTTAATACCTTTGCAGCATGTCCTCAACCATAATCCACTTTCCTTTGCTCTACAAAATTTGACCAGTTTTAACAGAAAACATGCTAACAAAAAGGCCTTTCACGTTACCTGTATTCAAACGATGCCAATACACCATCATACATGGCCACCACTACTAAAATAAAATCATTTCAGTGGCATCTTTGAAGACAAACCACTAGACAGAATTTATCCAGATTGTTAGAGAGCATCCATTCATGAGGGTCTTTTAAGTTTGCAGTCAACTATGGCCTGCTGTTATATCAAGCTCATCCTCATAAAATGCCCAGCAGAATTTGACCAAATTTTACAGTATCCTAGCTGACCGCTCAGATAGCCTAGTGGTTAGAGCGTCTGCCTTGGATTCAGGAGGTCGTGGGTTCAAACCCCAGCTGTGTCACACCAAAGACTTGTAAAAATGGTACTAGCAGCTGTCTCACTTGGCACTCAGCATTAAGAAGTTAGTGTTTGGACTGGTCCACCTGGTGTCAGAATAATGTGACTGGGTGGGACATGATGCTACATGTCTGCAGCATGATGCCTCAGTGCTAGACTTCACTATAAACTGTCACACTACAGACATTGTAGCAATATGACTAAAAAATTGCTAAAGCTGCGTTAAATCCAAATCACACACACACACACACCCCCCAGCTTAGTGGCCTGACATATTTGTGCAAATGGGCTGCCATCAAATAGAGCCACCATTACTACAAATAGGAGAATATTTAAACAACATTTGAGTATCAGAAAAGGTCACAAAATGGAATGTTACCAAATCGATAAAAATGTTCCTTGTGTAGACCTTTCCATTTGAAACAAAGGATGCCAAAGTGCCATCAAATATGGATGAAGATATGTAAAAAAAAAAAAAAAAAAACCCAGAGAAACCTGGAAATGCTTGTTTTTTAACATATGCGATGAACAGCATTGATCAAAATAAATATATAGAAAGCATCCTTCTGACCCAAATTTCTTGACAAGCAGCCCTTGCAAATGACTGTTGGGCAAATGTTTGCCAAATGATAGTTCTCAGGCTCACTTGGGCCTCTTGTTGGTAGATATTACCAACTTGAGATTTTGATCTTTTATGTTTTTATTTATAGAAAAAATAGTCTTTCATTTACACAAATACAATGTAAATCACATAGCAACTATTTCAGTTTTCATTGTTACTTGAATCAATGAGCAGATAATAAATTTTTAGAAGTAAGTTATTTTGGAAAAGTGGATTAAAAATAAATTTGCTCAGACTTACTTTCAGTGTTAAACCAATGATGCTGATTTGCCATCAAATATGGATGAAGATTGAAACACTTTAGAAATCTTCAGCAATTGTTTGCATAACATATGCAGTGAACACAGAAGCATCCTAATGACTGATTTCTTTCCCAACTGCCTTTGCATTTGGCTACTAAATAGATGTCAGCTCAGTGAGCAATCACAGGTCCATATAAACTTCTCAGACTGCATGGTGTATTTATCCTTATATGTCAGTTTTGAGAAGCAAGGGCAGTTAGGATTTCACTTGGTCCATTCATCCATATTCTATCTCTAATCTATAATATATTTGTTTTATTATGCTTATTAGAAACACAGACATGTTGGGTGGGTATATCTTGATTAGTACCAAGATTTGCTTCACTCCAAAACTGCAGTTAGCATGTCTCCATTTATTCAAAATTGCTTTTAATAATCATGACTCCTTTTCCTATATGTTTCCACTATTGCTACCAAAGTTGCAGTACAAGTGCTTGTATCAAATGACTGTATTATACATGCCCATAAATCTGGGGTGCTGTGACATGCTTTTCATGATATACTGCATCTTACTTTAATGTACGCAAGTCTTGCAACAAATATTTTTAGTAAGCCACCACTTGTATGGATGTATAAAAAAATTGAGCCATTTTAGTGTCCCAACACTTACAGATGCAAATATTTAGAGATGTAGATGCAATGTTGAAGACCCGCATGTTGCACGACAGTAACCAGCACTGTATCAGCTACAGTGATAATAATCTGTAATACACTAATATGATTGCTTAAGACCCACATGTTACATGGCTGTAACCAGCTCTTTATCAACTACAATGTTAATGGTCAGTTATACACTGATATAATTGCATTTATGTTATTATTTTTATGTGTATATTGTCTGATGTCTCTTGCATGACATAAAAGCAATTGAGATTTCATAGTTCACAGCCTACTTGGTCACATGAAGGATAAAATAGACCTCTGTTGTTTCAAAATACTTAATCAGTACATATCATGATTAGTGTCACTTTTATCCCTATTTATTCCTTTTAGCATCATGAGCAGAATATTTTTTATTCATTTTTTTACCATATTGCTAAGTCTTCCAGATGACAGTTTATCCATATGTTCATTTCTACTTTATTTATTCTGTTTCATATGCACAGGAGTTATCTTTTTTCATTGATGTAAGTGATCCTAGAAAGGGTTCTGATCCATATAAGAAGACACAATGAATATATATAAATATATTAAGCTTATAACTGTAAATATATCTACAAAACTATTGTATAATCATTAAAGAATTACCATAATACAGCCTACAATACTTGATGAAGATCTGAATAGTTTATTTATTCCACTGTTGATTGGCATGTCCCTTGAAATATAATTGACACAAGTCAGAATTTATATACACCATTTATTCCACTGTTGATTGGCGTGTCCCTTGAAATATAATTGACACAAGTCAGAATTTATATACACCATTCATTCCACTGTTGATTGGCATGTCCCTTGAAATATAATTGCAGGATTTGTCAGGTGGTAATATGTCTTTTGTTTTCTGACAGCAATCCAAATCAGTTAACTGTTTGAAACAATGAAAATGATTTGGCAGAAGAGTAGGTAGTATCCCATTTGCTCTACAACAATAATCCAGACTAATCAGCTGTTTTAAAATTTGAAGTTCTCACCCTAGCCCCCTTCTCTCTCTCCCTCTCAAACTCTAGCCTTCTTTTTCAGTATGTCTCTATTTATAGCTCTCTTAACCATACACGACAGGAAAGACAGATCAAATTAGGATGGATCAAAAGACAGGTCAAATCAGGATGGATCAAAAGATTTATAAAATTTGGTCAGGGGTTTTTACCTCTAAAGAGGGAGGATTTTAGTTGACCCAATTTTTAGTATGCAAATGGACAAACATTGCAACTATTGAACAAATCTGCATTTTTTAAATATTAAAATATGCACATCATCTCATCAAATCAGTCCTTTCAAAGTAACTTGTTGTCATTCATATTCTTTTATCTACCACAATCATTTTCAGCATTTCCTGGGAGGTCATTGCATATATTATATTGGTGGCAGGCCTCATCATTGTTGATCTTAACACTTACAGAAGATGGCCTCATCATTGTTGATCTTAACACTTACAGAAGATGATATACTGTTATAGGGATCCAGGTTTCTTGTGGAGTCAGCCTGAATTTTCCTCAGAATGGAAAATGTCCTTTGATTGTCTGGATTGGAATGTGGCACTGTCAGTACAACTCTGCCAAGTCCACCAAGAAGTTTAAATTATTCCTGCTTATGGGTAGATTCAGGTTGCTAACTGCCTGCCAGAACCGCTCAGGATCCGATTGGTAATGTCTGCATCTAACGTTGAGTCTCCCCATAAAGCATAACATGATACCATCACTTCCATTGTAACTTTATTAACATAATTTGTATACACCTATATTGTCATCATTGTCATCACTATCTCCACTCTTTAATAATTCCAGTCAAATCTGGAAAACGAATATTACTTGTTAGTATTATAGACATATGCCTCATTCGTCCCAGACATTGTGGAGTACAGTGGCAGCTAGTGACATACTTTAGTCTGGTTTGCTTTCATGCTTACAAAAGATTAAATCAAGGTCAGTGGTGTCTATATCAGTTTTTACAGTGTGGTCTTTCTAAGTACTGACTTGAATACATAATTTGCTGAGATGGGCGGTGGTCATATTGTGCAGGTGGTTGCTCAAGACACTGAGTTTATATATTACATTATTATTATTATTATTATTATTATTATTTCTTCAGAACAATAAAATAGTCACTATGTGAGTGGTTTATGACCATTGTGTGAGTTGTGTATGTCCATTTGCATGAGAATTTTTGTGCAATTTCTGATTTTGGAACATAATTTTGACTACATTTAAAACAGGATGCACTGGGAGATTATGTTCAGCTGTAAAGTTGGCAAATAGTTTCTTTGCAGGTGTAACCTTATCCACATTTGATGAATATTCTGTAAACATGGATTTCATATTTGTTATGGTGGATAATATGCTTTTATGAGATGGTGTTTCTGAATGATGCACAATATCACTCTTTACACCTTAACAGATTTTAAAATAGCTTTACAGGATGAGCAGAATACATATTCATGTCCCTTTGAACTTGATAACAGCCACCGAATTTCCTGTTTTTCCATTCATCATTTAATTTCAAATATGCCTTGCAGGGAGAATGAAAGTAATGTTTATTGTTATATGATAATTGAGCTCTTTAGTCACACAACCATAATTGATTAACATTTTAAATCCTTTCAGAATAACTTCTGCTCACTTATAGTATAATCCACCTCAATAAACTTCAAACAGCGAAGACAGCCAAATCTGCTGACATGATCAGGGTGAAATTAGGAACTATATTGTCTTGTCACGCTTAAGCCATTTCAGCCACATGACTACAGGCAGTATTATCATATATATATATATATATATATATATATATATATAAAGCTTGAACCAAAATGTGCAAAAGATGGCAAAAAAATGAAAATAATAATTTTGCATACTCTGGAAACTTCATTGAGTGATGGAAGAAAAATACTCCCATGTGGGAGATTCACATGTATGCATAGCACATATAGAAAAACAATACACACAACAGTTCATCAACTTTGAATTATTCATTTTCATTATCCTCTATGACATAGAGAACTGGTAGTCATCACTGATGCTCCATACTAATTGGATGTATACTCAATACCACTAGCATGATTACCATGGCCATGTAAACTAGTATATACTTAGAGTTACTTACATCACAACAAAGTCACTGTGTTATTGTTGAAAATATTTTTAAAACCATTCAGTGAGTGACTTCTTTATTATTATTTACTTGCAGGTATTAAGCTTGGTTTAGTGCTGCCTATGATTTGAAAAGACTTCACTTAAAATTTTCAGAGTACATGCTGTGACAGGGTCATTCCATGTGAGCATTGTTGTATTACTGGTACACATTTTAATGAATTAGGTATTTAAATTTTCAAGGCAGAAAATGTAATCACTGGTGACTTTCAACAATTTCAACGCAGTAATGCATTAAGTGGTAACAACAGTAGTTAGCTTAAATGGGGTATCTCAGCCAAAACCCTATTTTGTATTAGGACGACAACATGATTACCCCCCTTCAAGGCCCCCTGTTAGTCTAAACAAAATACAAAAACAATTTTGTTGAGGCAACAGAGTTGATTATATTATTGATTATCTGTCAAGGACCTGTCACTGAATCATTCATCGTTGTCATACAAAATAGGGTTGGCTTAGATACAGCCAATTAAGCTAACTACTGCAGTTTTTACTGGAAATCGCTAGCGATTTATATTTATATTTGACACAGAATTACTATACCTAACAGTCAGACAAAATTACTTATTCATAATAACAATAATAATAATAATGAGTTTATTTAAAGAGGATAACACAATTAGCTAAGAACTAATCTACCTTGAGGTCCTCATACAAAAGGAATTTATTTATTTTAGCTGCATCTCTGAAGCCACTGGATATATTGGGTTTGGAAGAATGAAATAGAGTGGGCATTTCTAATCTCAACTGGAATACTATTCCAGAGCAGAGTTCCAGAGTATTGGAATCTTTTTTTAAGTAATTCCTTATTTGGTTTGGGAATTTTATATTGTTTAATAGACATGGATCACAGGTGGGGAGTATTGCTAGATAGCCTATACTGGAATAGTGATTGTAAATATTCAGAAATACTATTATTGGATATCCTGTACACTAATTTGGCTTTTTCAAATGGATTCAATAACATTCACACAAAATTCCAATCTGCCCTTAATAACTCACTGGTATTTGCAGGTCACATGTCTGTCTGCTATTAATGTGCTATTAATAACTCGCTTGGATTTTTTTTTTAAATCAATAATTGTACATTTTGCAACAGACACTCTGAGGATGGTCTCATATAAATTTTAGATCATTCACGAGCATCTGATTTCACAATGGAGGCTCTTGATTTTTTTTACACAGTCACTTTTCAAGATATTTTTAAAATTTCAGCTTTTGCTATTATATAGCTTTCATCGTCATGATGAAACAAGTACAGATTAACCTTACCACTAATGAGAGAGCCAGGTTCTAGCATTTTGGTAAAATTTCCATGTGAGTCTATGGATTTATCGAAATAACCCTTTTTCAATTCCTCATCCACTGTGTTCTTTGTGTATTTATGCTGAGATATTGATTGTAAAGATTATCAACAGCATCAGAAAGTGAGTCTGTAACCCAGGTAAGCTTACTAACATAATCTGAATTTTCTGTGCGAATCAGAGACCACTTTATTTCTGTTTTTGAAATACGTGCTGTACGTTTCATTGTCAAGCATAATAGTCATATGCTTACCTTGGAAAAGAATCCTTTTCATCTTTAACACGGTATCTTCCACTGTAATATTTTCCATTATTTTTTATTTCACACAAAATTTACTGAGTATCGTTTTTCTTATTTCACAACTCTAATTCAGTATCATATATACGAGCAAATCGTTTTTGACTTGCAGTTCCTGTATCAGATCAAACATTATAAACTTCTCACCATGCAGATAAGCTTGAAATTGATTAAGAATTTTCCTATAAGTCGCTGTTGCTATTTTACAAGAAATATTTTTGTTCTTATATTTTGGCCTGATCATTTTATTTACCACTGATAAAATAATACCTATCCCCAGCACTATCAGCAGTAATCGATTTGCGGTTCCGCTGGCTGTAGCAATTCAAGCCGTTGTTAATATCATAGGAATATAATTCAGCACGCTTATTATTTTACTATAAAATTTTCTAGCTTGTCTGACACAGTAAAGTTTTTTATGGTAATATTTATTGTATTTGATGAGCTCATCCCTATCATTGTCTGACAGACCAGATGAAATATGATTGAAGTCTATTATTTCTTTTTCGTCATTATGAAACTGTTTTGTCGATCAGAGCACTAAATTTTTTATTGACAGGATCGGCAAGAGACTCTCTGTACTTATTGTACACTTCAGATGAGACATCATCATATCTGATATCTGTTAAAACTGAGAATGAAAATGGGGGATCAAAATGTGTTGGTATTTCTGTAATATTGTTGACTCTATCATGATAAATATCTTATGTTTCATCGATATAACTAACAACATAACATAACTGTCACAGCTTAAAATTTTTAAGTACTAGATGTTGCCTGAAAATTGCATATGCTGTTGCAAAACTTAAAAGACTGTGAATATCCGCTTGCTGTATATCAATGGTGGGTAGGTTTAGGTATCCGGCAATCAGCTCTTTGCGATTTTTGTATTTTGCTTCTGTCAGTAACTTTCCAGCTTCTTTTTTATAGTTTTTCAACACAGTTTTTTTAGAACTATTATGTATTTCATAATCTTTATCAATAATAAGTTTCACATTTGTAATATCGTCAAGCTCTTGATAAAATATATCTCGTTCAACATCGTCATATAACTCAATTCTAGACTCAATTTCTGATACTGTGTTTAGTGCAGCATTGATGTGATATACATCATACTTTTCTTAATCGCTGGTGAGAATCTGTCATAACTAGATGTGCTGTTGTTAGCAGGTTAGTGTCAGTACTGTTATCTACTATTTCTGACAGCATCTTTTTATCATAATAGTCCATACCAAGTACACGAAATACTAGACGTTTAGCAAATGTGTCCTTGAGCTTAAGATTTTTAAGAAACTTGTGTTTCCATGTTTCAGCTAGTTTGTCAAGCTTGTCGTGAATCTTCTTTAGTCGCTCTTGCTCTGGTTTCTTACGACCATGAAATTTTGTTTTTACATGGTTAAATTTATCGATCATCTACACATTTTCTTTATTTAGCTCAAGCAATGTATTTATCAAATATTTTTAAACTTTTAATTGCCGCTCCTTGCACTCGCTTATAGGACAGTATTTGCTAATTATATCAAAGTCTCTAATCACGTATCTCAGTTGAGGGCCTCTCATTCCTGAAATTCATGCAATGTTGTCACTGTTCTGAGTTAAACCGGGGGAACGTAAAGTTAACTTTTTTCATTCAAGCAATTATATTTATCACTCTTGCTTCCTCAACATGTTTTGGGTCTAGCTGATCAACATCAGCTATTTCAATCAACGTTTTCAGGTTTAGTATAAAATTATAAAAAAACTTTTGTGATTCTAATCAATGGAGGATCAATAGACATTATAGATTATAATTACATTAAATCGTCAAGTGTATATATCTGAAACATCATCAAACCTGGGAAATAATCTGAAGCTTTGACAACATAAATCCGGAAATACGAGTACTTGTTTGTGGTTGCTGAAGGATCAAGTATATTGGTAATAAAAACACCTAGTGCCATACACAACATAGTCCATGTTGAATCATCGTTCGATCCTTCTAATCGCCAACCACTAATTACTCCAGAAAAATCACCTTCTATATGCCTCATAGTCGAAATTTCCATATTGCTACAGCCTATGGACTTTATTTGGATCCAAAAATCACTTGTTTCTCCATTTGTGGTCCACTTTTCGCCAAGTACAGGGCTGTTAAATGCAAACGCATATTCATGCTTATTTTCCTGATAATAACTTAATGCTGTTGCTGCAAAACCCAAGCGATTTTATAGGGCATCAGCGAGATGTGGAATGTAACCAGCACTATTTTTAGCTCATTTTGTAATACCACCAATCGCAATTGATTTGGTAAAACTATCCACGTACTGTTTACTGGTAAGATCGGATGTAGATACAGGCACATACGTAGAAGTTATCTTATTGGCGGCCTTATCAATTACACCTGTAACTGTGCCACTGGATTTTTTAAGATAATTGGCATCTGTAGAAGTTATTGCACTCACTGATGCCGCGCTTATCGCAGCGTCAACATAAAATTTATTTGTTAGATCAAATGGGGTGACTGGATTATAAGTCACTGTTATTTTATTTGAGCCCATGCTTAACATACCTGTCATCGTATCACCGGATTTACCTACTCGTGATGCAATATTTGTTGCTATGTTATCATCAACATAATATTTATTTGTTAAATCCGATACTGCTGATGGAATTGCCGTATCTTATTTGATCCCATGTCCAGATTTCCCACCATAGTATCACCAGATTTTATTACAGAGTTGTCCTTGACAAACTTTACATTTGTTACAGAATCATTATTGGTCAAAGTTGTGTTATCAAGCTGAGTATTAAATATTAATTTCCCACCCATATCTTTATTTCCAGCCATCATTCCACCAGATAATGACTTATTATTATCTACCGAACTAAGCTGTGCCTGTGAGTTATTTATGTTAGCGAGGGGGTATTCAGTCTCAAGATTTACAATCTTCTTTTAACTCATATTGATATTTCCAGTCATCTTTCCACCTGACAATGATAACTTAACATTGCTGACCACACTAAGTTATTCAAAGCTTACTGCTTGTGAGTTATCTCGGTTGATTGGTGGATATGTTGTTTCAAGGTCTAGCACTCGCTGACGTGACATACTTAAGTTACCTGTCATTGTATCCCCAGGTTTTTTTATATAATTTGTTAAATCTACATCAGCCGTAGTGATTGTAGTTACTGTACCAAATTTTGTGTAATAGCTCATTCTTATTATTTACTGCGAGATAAAATTTTGTAAATACCTGATATAGAATGAGCATAATCAACTTTGACATGGAGCGATTAATCAAACATCAGCATAACCACGACCTACCGGACTGCCAGTATCTGATAGTAGGACGAAATGGATCGGGCCAAACTAACCTTCTGATGAATCTGTTACTCAATGACCTCTTCAACTACGATCGAGTTTATATCTAGACAAGGACTGCTCCGGTGGCCTAGTGGTTAGAGCGTCCACCTTGGATATGGGAGGTTGCGGGTTCGAACCCTGGCCAAGTCATACCAAAGACTTCAAAAAATGGTACTAACAGCTGCCTCGCTTGGTGCTCAGCATTAAGAAGTTAGTGTTAGGACTGGTCAGCCTGGTGTCAGGATAATGTGACTGGGTGGAACATCATGCCACATGTCTGTGGCATGATGCCCCAGTGCTAGACATCTCTATAAACTGTCACACTGCAGACATCGTAGTGATATGACTGAAAAATTGTTAAAGCTACATTAAAAATCTAAATTACAAACACACACACACACATACCTAGACAATAAATCCACAGCAGGATAAATGAGCTGCTCAGCGAATACAATGAAAAGCTGAAAAATGAACTTGGCATAGGTGATGACATATTTATCATAAAACAACCGGAAGATTTAATTCCCTTTGCTGAGCTAGATTCTGACCAGCATAAGATAATTGTCTTCAATGACATCCACTGAGTAATGCTGAGATGAATAAGATAAAATCTTATTTTTCCCTATCGTGCAACAGAAAATGTAATGCAATCTACCTAGCTCAAGGATTTTATAACGTGGATCGATTTCTCAGGAGAAATACAGGCTGTTTCATAATATTTGCTGGACTAGACAATATTGATGTACAAAATATAGCCCAAGAACAGCTGGGGGGTGTATTAAAAGACTTTTTTGTCAAACTTTATCATAACGCTACTGGTGATGGCAGACAGTTTCTTTTTATTTGATAAGCTAGCAACAGATCGAAATCATATGTTCAGATGTGGAATAGGCAGGTTTTTAGACTGTGGAAATTAATCTATCAGTAAACATCTGAAAACTTGGTCTTACAGTCAAAATCTAAAATTAGTCTAACAAAATAAATAAAACAAAAAAATGGATGCAAAACAAATAGAGGTTTTAAAGAAATTTGTTGCAACTACAGCTGCTTTCAAGAGGAAAGCTGAGCAGGAATGTCAGGGTCTAAAGCAAAGTGCAGAAGAAACTTCTAGACATTTTAGACAAGTAACCAAAGCTGTACTTGGCAAACAGCCAGATATTTCTGCAGTATCACTGGAAGATCTTTAAAAATTGTCAGAGAAAGGATTATGAGGAGCAAAAAAAGTTGCTGAACAAGTTATTGAGCGAATAAAAGATCCAGCTGTACGACAAGCTGCAGTATTAAAAGAAAATTGAAGAGCAGGTTAAGGGTAATGAAGAATATGTGGCCCTGATGCATGAAATGATTAATGATTTAAGAAGGGAAGCTAAATATCAAATATATTTGACTGACTTAAGAGATTTTGAGGAGAAATTTTTTAACAAGAACAAAATGACAGTTGATGATGTAAAAAAAAAATGGGTTATATTAAGATAGATAATTACATTAATTACTAAGAATTGTGAGAAAAAATAGTGAAGTGGCATATCTAGATAAGCTCAAAGAATTTACTAATTACGGTGATACAGAAAAATGTTTTAATATATACTGAAAAGGTATTATTGCTGATCTTTATGATATTATATTATCAGGTGTAAGAAAAAAAGAAAAAGGTTTTAATTACAGAACAGCATTATTAGAAAACTTTGCTAAAAAATTTGATGAACTTAGCATAAGAGAGAAAATAGCCTATAGATTTTTAACTTGACTGCTGAAATAGCTGACCTACTGATACTATTAATAGCATCAAAGGAAGCCAGAAAAACAAGCACAGAAATTGACAATGAAATTGTTGAAATTTTAGATAATCTGAGATCAAATAGTATCTAACATCTGACGAATATTTTATTTTACACAACGATCTTATCATCACGATCTGATTCGCTAACCACAAGGCACAAATTGCTAGCAGTTCAGTTTTATCTATCAGAGAAAATAGGAATTTTATCAACTACATTACTGCTTGACTCATCACAGACTATGACGGAAAGTGCAAACTTTTCTGTTATTTATATATTTATAATCCACCAATTGAGCTGGACTCTGGGATGCAATATGAAATAGGACTAGTATCAGCTACTGCTTGGCACCCAGTGGCAAATATCAGAACTAATTTGAATGACGATTTCACATTTCAATCGATCCAGCCAGCTGGCCGGGCTTGGATTTCTGCTAAGATACCACAAGGTGCTTATAACGTTACAGATCTAAATAAAGCAATAAAGTTATTAATTACAACTAAAGTTGAATCTGCAGCAGATAATTTTGAGCTTATTCCAAACTATAACACACTGCATGCCAGATCACTTTGAAAAACAGTTTTATTGTTGATTTCAGTACCACAAATAGCATCGGACCGTTGTTAAGATTTGCTAAAAAAACAATATGGTTCTGAATCACAAAGTGCTTCAATTTCATATGATGGCGAGTCACCCCTGGACATAACAGAAATAAATTCAATTTTAATAAACTGCTTTATTGTCAGCTTTCGTATACAGCACATGGCAGCAAAGGTCAAACTTTATTCTTTTTCTCCTGACATACCACCTGAATTGCTAATGCAAGTAAATCCGAGACATATAATCTACTATCCTATTAGTGTTGAAAATCAAAGATTTTCTATCACAATGACACTGACTGATCAATCCAGCCAGCAGCTAAATCTCAATGATGAAATTGTAACATATTATCTGCGCCTGAGGTCGGTCAGCTCTGCTCACCACAGTTAACTGATCTTGAAGTGAGCTAGCTCACCACAGCTATGCTGACCACAGTCAGTTTTATCAGACAGTTTTACATGTATAGCCAAATGAAACATCCAAAAATTTATCACAGAAATATCATAGGAGTTTTCTTTGGAAATATATTCTCTAAAATAATTGAAAATGTACATGGAATTGCTAAAAAAAAGTAGCACCTATCACGTTAGTTGCATCTAAAGCTTTTGCCACATCCTCTGCAGCAGGTTCAGCTGTTGGACAGAAAATTGCTAATAAAATCAAGGGTGGACCACCGAATGTACCTATCATAAGCGACAGGGATATAAAACAAGCAATTTCTGAAATATCACCAATATCAGAAACTACTAAAGCATTAATAAAAACGAGCAAAAAAACTGCTATCTCCACCAGGCGAAGAGTTATTAGAAAATTAGTAACTAAAACTAGACCAGGTTTGCTAGCAAACCATGCTAGCATTCAACCAGATATTGTGGCATTCTAATTTTTGTCTAATAATAACAGATAAAGAATATCTGTCAAAAATTACCTTGACGTGACCGAGGAAATACCAGCAGATGACTCAACAACAGAATTTGAGTATGTTGAATATCTCGATGAAAGTTCAAACAAACCTAATAAAACTGGCATTCAAACTTTTAATACAAGAGACAAGGACGTGTTTTTGCTACCACATAAAGCCATACTTGAAGTACAAGGAAGTGTAAGAACAGCAGCTGGTGCAGTAGTACCTGCTGGTACACAAGTGACACTTGTTAATAATGGTTGGAGTTTGTTTAGAATCACCAGACATCAGATTGCCAATCAAATAGTAGAAGATATTTCAATGCACCTGCCAACTGCAAGTACTATTCTTAACATAGTTTCATTCAGTGATGTGATGATCTGTTGCAACAAATATGCTGTGGTTAAAAGATACTGGAACTGGAGATGTTATTTCAAAAGAATTTAATTACCTTGATGCAATTGTAGCTGGTACTGATTCTGCTGCTGATCTAGCTTTAGTGAGAACTTTTCTTATCACAAATGCTTTATCTCTTGGAATTACTGCACCAGATGCAGATGGGACCCCGAGTGGCCGAGTGGTCTAAAGCGCTGACCGTTATGGACCACTGCCATCTCACCTCTGTCTGCGTAAGTTTGAGTCCAGGCTCGGCTAACGTGGGTACGTGAGAAAGCCTGCCAGTAGCTTCTCGTGGGTCGGTGGTTCTTCCCGGGATTTTCCAGGGTTCTTCCTCCACCATTAATACCGGCCGCCATGTATAGCCTATCTTGTGCTGAAAAATGGCGTTAAACCCTATAACAACAACAACAACCAGATGCAGATAAAACAAGGTCTTCTCTGGTACTCTGCAGTTTGTAATTTTCTTAGAATTACTGTATCAGCTGCTGATGCTGATGGAACCACAATGTTAGCCATAGTAAACAGGATAATAAATATAATAAATATTAGAAATGGAGCATACTACGAAGGTTACGCAAAACGAAGAGCATTCACAGATAATTCACATCAAATAACAATGATGCTTCCGCTTAGCACAATATTCGGATTTTGCAGAGACTACAATAAGGTATTTCGTGGTATAAAACATACACTTATACTTGACTGACCTGATCAAAATGATTGATGAGAGCTGCTGCTACTGATTATCAGTTTGTGATTTCACAATTGGTGTTGTGGATGCTACATGTAGTTCTGTCAATCGATAAATCAATAGAGCTTGAGACAATGCTAACAGCATTCACAACAAAGATACATTTTTATGCAGAATAAAGTTTATCAAACCGTAATACCGAATTTAATCAATAATACCTGGTGGATAACAACATCACCAAATGAGCAGTTACCAAGGCATGTATTTATTGCGTTTCAATGACAGAATAGACATGGAAGTCAGCTTCAAAATAATTCTGTATTTGATAGTCCAGATGTCAGATGAATATTTGTCAGAATGAATTCTAAACAGAATCCAGAACGAGCAATCAAATGTAATTTTGCAGCATTAGCTGACAGAGACATATCTCAAGATTATATGTTCCTTATGGAAGCTATGCAGAAATATCAAGATGCTGACAGCAGATCTCAAATTTCAATCGAAGAGTTTAGAACACTTTCTCCGATATTTCACTTTGATATCATATGCTTGATATCAGTAAGCATAGCGAATGAGCTGTAAGGTCAAATTCAGACACTGAAGTCACATGGTCACTTGGACAGGTTCCAGCTGCTGTAGATAGTGTATTATGCTTATACGCTAATTGTGTCAGACAGATTCTTAACGATAGGATTCTACCAAGGGCAGGATGACTGTCCAAGCCTAAATGCCAAGTGTGAAGTGCTTTATGCTTTGCATTTGGGTTATAACTTTATCAAACAAGAGGTGGAGTGTATTGATTTTCTGACTAGACTGACTACCAGGTGTTCTGCACTTGAAATGTTCTGCACTTTATAATTTTATCAAACAAGTGTGCAGAATATATTGATCCTCTAACAAGCAACGGACTGACTACAATACAAATTTTATCCATCAGAAGGAAAATATATACAGAATGAAATACATGATACATGAAGTGAATTTATCACCAGGACAAGTTAAAATATGAACACAAGCTATTATTAAATGACAGTCTGTTTCTCTGAAGATAGATTTCTGAACCCCAAGTACTAGAGCTCTGCCAGCAAAACTTATGCCAACAAAGCGGCAAATCATTAAAATAGGACTGCAGAAATCTTTTAAATTTATCAGCAGCACAAGTTACTGCAATGTCCAGATCGCAAGTGATCTGCGGTGGTTTTCTGTGACCTGTACTGGCAACTATTGCAAAAACTGTGCTACCCAAATTACTATCAGTGCTAGGCACATTGGGGATAACTGCTGCCTCGGGTGCCATATCCAGAGCTACAAAAAAAGCTGTGTCTGGTGATGGTATCAAACAGTTAGTGTAAAATGCAAAGCATTTCGCTTTTGCCTAACGATTATAAATAAAAAAAATGCCAAAACACAAAGTGTTCAGAAATGTATAACAGCAAAGAAATGTAAACCATCTAAAAAAGACGAAACAGAAAGCAGTCCAAGGTGGATTCATAGATCTGTTGCTAGCAGGAATAGCGGGAAGTCTACTTCCCAGTCTGCTGGGAATAGGGTGTACGAGAGGATTAGTGCTACCCAGTACCAGGAGATAGATCATTCTGCAATCCATCCACTAAGCAACTTTAAGATCTTAGATAAAGATTCCAGCAGATTTCAAGGAGTATTTTCTAAAGATGAGCTTGGGATTCAAAAAAATCCTACCGCTAGGGGTCAAATCACTTCGTTCTTTTCCAGTAGCAGCAAATCGTGTGATAAATGTCCAAAATTTCAACGATGAATCTGGCATGCATTGGGTAGCACTTTATAAAAACAACTATTTTGATTCATTTGGGCTGCCACCAAGTGATATTATCAAACAGCATGTGCTAGCATCCCAAAAGTACAAAAAAAAATCAATTATTTGTCTAATCAACTACAGCCAGTTGGAACTGCAGCTTGTGGATATTACTGCATTATGTTTATCAAACATATGTCCCAGTCCAAAGGACTGGATGCAAACTACTCTGCGGATGATTTTCTGAAATTTATATTACAATTTCCACCTAAACCAAGCTTGAAAAATGACAGAATTGCAATTTTATCTAACAAGCAAATATAAAAATGACTACATATTGCCTGAAATGCCGAAGTAAAATGGAAAATACAAATGAAACCATGGAAACTACCAAAAATAACAGATTAATGCTGAAAAGTACCTGTTCTACCTGTGGCCAGAAAAAGAGTATGTTTCTCAAACATGACCCACTATTTCCCGGAGATAAGGAAATGCCAAGAATTCCTGATTTTATTTTAGTCGACAATTGAATTATAACAAAAATGCAAAGCCAGTTTACATGCAAAGCGTATATAATGTAAAGCTGACCACAATCTCTGTCTCAAGCAGGACAAAATAGTAACTTATTGCCAGTGTTGCAATCAGCAAGCTGTAAATGGATCCAGCTTAGATATTCACAGGTTAATTGGCAAATTATTAAAACCTAGCCATGGATGGACGCATCCTTTTCCCAGGTATGCAGGACCTTGGAATCGTCTCGATAAGCAGCTTGATGAAAATGACAATCCTATCCCGGGTGAGAAGTCCTATAATCAAGTTGATGAAATTGCAGTGCGACATGATATATGTTACCATGACAATGAAAACGATAAATCTGGTTGCAACCATATTATGTTTGATGAGCTAAACAATATAAGACTGAAGGGAATAAGGGAGTGAATTGATTGTAAGCTGGTCCAAGGTAATATTGGAGCGAAATATAAACTTGGGCTTGAAAAGCTCTGACTCAGTAAAAATGTGCTTATGACAATGGATCGCTGAGCGGTCTTGCATATGAACTTTGCAGACCTAAAAAATAAAAGTTTCCTCAATGAAAAGTTGTCGCAAATTCAGCTGAAGACATATGGGGAATAGATCTAGCTGATATGTCATATATTGTAAAGCATAATGACAATAAAAGGTACCTGATGAACGTAGTTGATATTTTTAGTAAATATGAATTTAGTGCATCTGTTACAAATAAAACAGGTAAAACCATAACCGATTCATTGAGAGGTATTATAAACAACACAGAAAGAAAATTGAATTAGGTATGGACTGATCATGGAGCAGAGTTTTGTTAATAAGCAATTCAAGCAGTTTCTGGAACAAAATAACATCACGAAATACATCACTGGAAACGAAGGGAAAAGTGTCATCGTCGATAGATTTAATCGTACACTGAAAGAAAAGATCTATAAGCAACTTACAGCCAAGAACACTAACAGATATGTTGACAATCTGCCAAAGATTATTTCAGATTACAATAACACAAAACATAAAATGCTTGGAATATCACCAAATGAAGCTGTTAATAACCCAATACTGGCGAATGAGAATATGTACAGAAGACACAAGTTTAGCATGGGTGATAGAGTTAGAATTTCATTAGTGAAGAAAACTTTTGAAATAGGATTCACTCCTAACTGGTCCAAGAAAGTATTTAATTTGGATAAAATTTTAACAACAATACCTGTAACTTACAAGTTGAAAGATTCATTAGGAGAAGAAATTATTGGAAGTTTCTATGAACAGGAACTGGTGCGGACAGAGCAGGATATATTTATCATTGAGTGAGTGATAGCAAGAAAAGGTAAGAAAGTTTGGTTAAATGGTGAGGTTACGGAGACAGTTTTAATAGCTGGATACCAACTAGTGAAATCAAAAATCTTTGATTAAATCACATAATGCATAGCATCCAGTGATCCAGTTTGCTGGTTTTGATAACAGTTTTCAATTCAATAATAAACGTTTCCTTACAAATTTCTCTGCCACAAACTTATATCATCTGCTTCAGCCAACAATTAAATCCCAGCTTGCCATGAACAAGGGCTTGAAAATAATAGTGCAGTTTTATGTGAAGCATTCTAAGCTAAATGTATCTCTGGAATGCCAACAAAAAGCCAAGGATGGTCTTGTCAATCAGACTCCTACGTCAGAACACCTTGTGGCAGAGCAGCTTGCCGCTAAGCAATGTGAGGAATGTGCTAATCCTTATTGAATTTTAACCAGGATAGATTTAATATCGTTGTCAGATAATATATTTCAGGAGATATGGAAGAATATAGATGAGTACACTACATCTGGTTCTGGCTGGAAATTTGATAAGATAACAGAGATACTGTTCCACACTATGAAATATAATCTGTTACAAGGTAGCTCTTATGCTGAGCTACCAATTAGGATAAAACACTCAAAATGTTATATTAATGTAAATAATTATGATAAAAAATGTTTCCAATGGGCAGTATTATCAGCGTTATTTCCAGCACGAGATCATCCTTATCAAGTATCGAATTATACTGGTCATGTTAATAATCTAACTTTAGCGGGATTGTCTTTCCCATTTCTGAATATCAAATTCCAAAATTCGAAAAACAGAACAATCTCCTGTTACCTGGAGGTATTAATGTATTTGGTGTCGATGATATACAAAATATATATCCCAGATATATCAGCGATCTAGCATCACAAAAAACAGTAAATTTACTATTTTATAAAAATCACTATGTGTGGATAAAAAATTTTAATGGGCTAGTCAGAGGTCAGTATAACAAGCATTACGAAAGAAATATTTCTGTGTCAGGTGTTTGCACAGTTGTATATCCCAACATGTACTTTACCGACACCTCGAATACTGCTCTAATGTTCAGAAAATATCTATTCCTGGTAAAGATGAAAAAATATTACAATTTACAATTTACAAATTACAGACACAAGATGAAAGTGCCTTTTACAATCTATGCAGATTTTGAGTCAATTTTACTTCCAGTGCAAGGTGCAAAAAATAACCCTAATAAATTTTTGACAAGAAAAATACATGAGCATATTCCCTGTGGGATAGAGTATAAAGTCGTTTATGCTGTTGATAAATCTTTATCAAAACCAGTAAGTATTTATGGTGAAAAGGATTATCAAAAGTAGTAAGGATTTATCGAGGAGAGAATCCTGCTGTCTGGTTGCTAAGGAACCTTATTGGCGAAATTGATCTCTTCCTGACGTTACTCACTAAGACAAAAAAAATGAAACCACTAACAGTAAAACAAGAAGCTGAATTTGATTCAGCAGAAATATGTCATATTTGTGAGCAGGCACTTTTGCCTCAAGATAAAATAAAAGATCACTGCCATATTACTGGAAAGTATCGTGGTCCAGCACATGATAGATACAATTTAAAATATACCACACCGGATTTCGTTCCTGTTGTCTTTCACAATTTCAGAGGATATCATTCTCATATTATAGTTGAAACATTCGGTAATAAAGACATAATAAACCGCCTGAAAATTAATAACAACAATAAAATAAAGTGCTTCCCAAATAGCACTGAAAAGTATATGTCGGTGACACTAGGCAAATTGAGATCTATTGATAGTCTGCAGTTTATGGCAGCATCACTAGATGAGCTAATAAAAGGCTGAAGTAAATTTGATAATTTGACTGAGCATTTTGGTGAAGTTGCTGGCAGTTTATTGACATGAAAAGGGATTTTCCTTACAAGTATCTTGATAATTGGGATAAATTTGATGAAACGTGTCTATCTGACAAAGATGAGTTTTATTCTAGGTTAAATCTTGAGAGTGTTAGTGATGATAATTATGCTTATGCAAAATTGATTTGAGACTCCTTCGGCTGTAAAAAACTGGGAGATTATCATGACCTATATCTTATCACAGATGTGCTGTTGCTCACAGACGTATTCGAAAATTTCAGAGATGTCAGTGCTGATAACTACGGACTCAACCCAGCTTGGTACTATTCGGCACCCGGATTAAGTTGGGACACATTACTCAAGCACAGTAAAATAAAACTAGAACTGTTAACAGACCCTGATATGTTCAACTTTATAGAACGTGGAATCCGAGGTGGAATAAGTGTCATAACAAAAAAATATACCAGGGCTACTAATAAATATTTACCTGACAATGATAGTACAGCATCATCAAAATTTTTAACCTATCTAGATGCTAATAATCTGTATGGTTTCGGATAATCAGAGTCTATGCCGGTTGGTTGGTTTAGGTGGATCAGCGAAGAACAGTTTTTCAAAGAAACTGATAAAATGATACCGAATGATATTAGTTATTTCACTGAAGTCATTTTCACTATCCTGTTGAGCTTCATGATAAGCATAACGACTATCCATTCTGTCCAGAATCAATGCTGATCGATCATAGTTTATTATCTGATGAGCAGAGAAATTATTCGTCTAGTTCTAGTACTAGTGGTAAATATGTTGTTAAAAAATTAGTTCCTGATCTGCTTGACAAACGGAGATAAGTTTGTCATTATAAAATTTTAAAACAAGGAGTTGATCATGGGCTAAAATTAACAAAAGGTCATCGTGTGCTAAAGTTTAATCAATCACCCTGGATGAAGAGTTATATAGACTCAAACACAGCATGACAAGCAGCTGCCAAAACAGAATTCAAAAACAACTTTCAAGCTCATGAATAACAGTGTCTTTGATAAGACCATAGAAAATATTAGAAAGCGAGTCATTATTGAGATCATCAGTAATGTGGAACATCGTAATAAACTTCTGATGATTTTGTCAGTATGAAAATATTTAATGTAAATTTAGTAGCCATTCAATGAAGAAAGACAAATCTGAAGTTGAACAAGCCAGTTTATATAGGTTTGGCAGTACTTGAAATATCAAAATGGCTAATGTACCAATTTCATTATGATTTTGTTAGGGTTAAGTGGCCTGATGCAGAGCTGTTATTTACAGATACTGACTCGTTTATGTACAAGATAAAATCTGATGATATTTATGAGTTTTATGATAACAGACAAACGTATTTTTGTACAAACCTGCTATGAAAGACCACCTGTCTTGAGAGACCACTTTTTGTTGGCAGAAGGGGCGGTCTCTCATAACAGGTTTTACTGTAGTGCATTAATAGCAGACAGACATGTGACCTGCAAATCCCAGTGAGTTATTAATAGCAGATTGGAATTTTGTGTGAATGTTAGGAATAGTAATTTTGTGTGAATGTTAGGAATAGTAATTTTGTGTGAATATTAGGTATAGTAATTTTGTGTGAAATATAAATATAAGTCGCTGGAGATTTTAAGTTAAAACCACAGTAGTTAGCTTAAATGGGTGTATCTAAGCCAACCCTATTTTGTATTGACAATGATGAATGATTCAGGAATAGGTCCTTGACATGTAGTCAATAATGAAATTGACGCTGTTGCCTCAACAAAAGTTGTTTTTGCATTTTGTTTAGACTAACAGGGGACCTGGAGGGGGGGGTAATCATGTTGTCATCCTAATACAAAATAGGGTTTTGGTTGAGATACCCCATTTATGCTAACTACTACAATTTCAATGCAGTAGTGCATGAAGTGACAATTTCTGCCTCAGATGCGGGAGGTCATGGGTTCAAACCCCGGCCAAGTCATACCAAAGAATTATAAAATGGTACTAACAGCTGCCTTGCTAGGCACTCGGCATTAAGAAGTTAGTGTTAGGACTGGTCGGCCTGGTGTCAGGATAATGTGACTGGGTGGGACATCATGCTACATGTCTGCGGCATGATGCCCCAGTGCTAGACATCACTATAAACTGCCACACTACAGACATCATAGCGATATGACTGAAAATTTTTTTAAGGCTACGTTAAAAATCCAAATCACACATACACACAGAGTGACAGTTTCAATGCAGTAATGCATGAAGTGACAACAACTTCAATGCAGCATGCATTAAGTGACGACAATTTCAATGCAGTAATGCATGAAGCAACAACAATTTCAATGCATAATGCATAAGTGACAACATTTTCAATATAGTAATGCATGAAGTGACAACAATTTCAGTGCATAATGCATTAAGTGACAACAATTTCAATTGAGTAATGCATGAAGCTACCACAATTTCAATGCATAATGCATAAGTGACAACATTTTCAATATAGTAATGCATGAAGTGACAACAATTTCAGTGCATAATGTATTAAGTGACAACAATTTCAGTGCATAATGCATTAAGTGACAACAATTTCAATTGAGTAATGCATGAAGCTACCACAATTTCAATGCATAATGCATAAGTGACAACATTTTCAATATAGTAATGCATGAAGTGACAATTTCAGTGCATAATGCATTAAGTGACAACAATTTCAGTGCATAATGCATTAAGTGACAACATTTTCAATATAGTAATGCATGAAGCTACCACAATTTCAATGCATAATGCATAAGTGACAATGGTCAAATAGATTTAGTGCAGAAAGGGAGAGAATATTGTTAATACAAGTACAGCATTATTGTAATGCTGAATACATGTACTTGTCATTATCAATGCATATGATGCATATTTCAAATAGAAATAGAAAAAAACAGATTAAAATTAAATATATTTATTGATTTCTGAAAAAGTTTATATGAACCTAATTTACAAAATTCCCATCTATTCACTAACAAAACTAGTCCTTTAACAACCACAAATTCCATTTTTCTGTCTCTTTTTTTTCTTTTAGATACAATATTCTGATAGACAAAGTTCTCAGTGTGAGCCAACACTTACAGTGCATGGAAAACTACTGTAATTTTATGTCCCAACTTAAAAATCACGAAATAAATGATTTTTTTAATAATAATTACCAGTATGGGTTCACGAATTATATTTGTAATGCTAGCCTAACGATCCTGATTTGTGCAACATAAGTGCAGTTATCTAGTGAGCTCCTAGCCACAAACAGATGAAGTTTCTAATAGAGTATTATAAACTCTTTGGTCTGATTTGTCTTCACCTGAAATGGTATACATCTGGTATGCAAATACAAATTCAGCATTTCAGTTGTTGCTTTGTTTTCTACCAATCATTTAGTTTTTTACTTTTTCAGGAAAATTCTCTTGTGTGTGTCTCCATGGTGACAGGAAACCACAGGAGAGAAAGGGAAACCTTCAAAAATTCAAGGTAACAACCAGCTGTATCCTGAAACAGTACAATTTTTCAAAACTTTATAAAGTGAAACCCCGCTGTCACACATTGATTGAATTCCACAGGTTGCAGTCATGCTGTGTACCATATCATGTTATATGCAGATGATAACTGCATCAGTGAAGTCTGTAACTTTGCCCCACCCACCCCCATGCCATTTTATATACCAGTAGTTTTTATGCACGTTAAAAGTATTCAGGA
>JAECUM010032950.1:0-31150 GCA_016617855.1 Megalonaias nervosa | reverse complement strand
TTAGCTTCCGTTATGCCCGTCAACAAGGGACAAGCTAACTTTCATTTGATCAGCCTCTTATAAGAAGAATATATAAATTGGTTTGCATTTCAACAGGAATCTCAAAGGAAAACGTTCCTGACTATCCGATCATTTTTTAACAGTTGTAAAGAAAGTTTACTAGTGATTCAATAATATTTTGATAGATGCCAAGCAGACGTACTGCGAGTCAAAGAAATAACAGAGTAAAATATTTTGAGATAAAAATAAAAATGTTCTGTTATCAATCTGTTGACTGAGAACGTTTTAAGATTCAATTCATCTTTAAAGTTTCAACAGCGACATTGAGATTGTTGCTCATACACAAATAATTTCTGTACGTTTACAATGTTATAAAAAGCAAAACTATTCTTTAGAATTTAAGGAAAAAGAAAGGACAATAAATTACAGGTTCTGAACCATTAGACAAAGTTCTGAATCATAGCTGAGGAAGACATATCGAGGAATATCACACAAAATATAAAATGTATCCTTAACTTGGTATTTTGAGAGAGAAACTGCTTGAATAACATCAGAGACGATCGCTAATTACTACAAGACGTTCTCTTCCGAATTATTGTATTCACCATTGATTCATAGTAACAATTACATCCTTTTAGTACTGGAACAATATGTGAACTATAGGCTGACAACAATATGTGAGCTATGCAAGCTATTCAATGATATACAATGTGTGAGCTATTCAATGATATACAATATGTGAGCTATTGAATGATATACAATATGTGAGCTATTCAATGATATACAATATGTGAGCTATTCAATGATATACAATATATGAGCTATTCAATGATATACAATATGTGAGCTATTCAATGATATACAATTTGCCTATGAAATCAGATAGCTGTCATTTTACATGTGCAGCTATCGTTGGGCTCTTTTGAATTTACAAGCGTTATGCTTTCTGTCATTTTTTAAGAATATAATTGTAACTAATATGAAAACCGGTTTGGAAACCAGAGACAGATCAGTGCGCAAACTGGCAAGATCATCCACTCACGTACTCACATAAACCAAACCAGTAACTGATGTCATTGTCATCGTCGAACTTGAAAGATAACAACAAGATAATTGTACAAAACTGAAAAAGGAACAGTGTAAAATTAATTTTATTTGAAGTAGCCTAAGAACTTTCGACTTTCTTTCTCAACTGCAAATTTGAAAAACAGAGACAACAAGTGTTTACAAGCAAATATCTCGATATGTACCAATTTGTGAGAGTCCCTAATTAAGAACTAAGTAGAGAAAAATGAATATAATATGGTAACAATGATAGCACAAACAGAGTCTTATGATGTACAATGTTCGAGCAAACCGTACACATAATGTCAATATCACGTGAACGCGGCATGTTAAAATTTCTTGGAATTATCTGGAGGGTCTCAGAGAGCATATCACCAACTCAGATGGAATAGGATTTTTACTACATTCAGGCAAGACGAAGCAAATGCGAACCCTGTAGCTTTATAAGACGTAGGTCATGCAAGGAATTTTCATCTATTTTGATGCTAAAATGAAATGTTTTCTAGAATTTATTAAGTATTACGAACTGGAGAAATGTTTTGATGCTTTCCATATAGTGCAGAAGGACATTAAAAATGTCGAAAATGGTAAACAGTATAAGACAAGGTTAACAGTCTAAGACAAGGTTATATGCATTTGCAAGACAAATATTAAACCGAGACTAGCGACATACATATTCCATCAATCGGATTCCTTGATATTGTAGAAACAAAATTATCAGAGATGACCCTATGCCCTTCATGCTTACAATGTAATGACAATCCTTAGTTTTACTCATTTAATTGATTGTTTACCCGTGTCTTTATTTATGTACACTTTTTATCTTTATAATCTCTTGTGATGATTATATTGTATTTCACGTAGAAAGTGTGACCTTTGTTATCTGTTTTCTTTGCCTGGGAGTGGTATTCCTAAGTCAGTGAAACTCTTTCCCTGTTATAAGTAATTTGCCGAAATATTATTGAGAGCGACCGTGAAAGCAATCATTATGACAAAGATGAACAAAAACTATATTTTTAAAAGCAACAAAAGGCATTCACTTTTGTTTCATTCGCACATTCGGACTGTGAATCTAGTTTGCAGAAATTAAACAGTCGTGAACAAAGACATTTTCCATGTCTATACATTCCTGTCATAAGAACAAAGACATTTTCCATGTCTATACATTTCTGTTATAAGAATTAATTGTTTTCAAGCAACACTGTCTGATTATAATTTACAAGCTTTAATGGAGTTAAATGATTGGGTTTTTGTACAGTCAATATATATTTAGGACAGCTTTAATGGAGTTAAATGATTGGGGATTTGTACAGTCAATATATATTTAGGACAGCTTGAGGTTAAATGATTGGGTTTTTGTACAGTCAATATATGTTTAGGACAGCTTGAGGTTAAATGATTGGGGTTTTGTACAGTCAGTATATATTTAGGACAGCTTTAATGGAGTTAAATGATTGGGTTTTTGTACAGTCAATATATATTTAGGACAGCTTGAGTTTAAATGATTGGGTTTTTGTACAGTCAATATATATTTAGGACAGCTTGAGGTCAAACATTTTGCTTCAACATTTAGTACATAGTTAAAGAAGCGACAATTATGTAATGTAAGCTTGTAAGCACTCACTTAAGTACTATTTCTACATTATGTGATGTAAGCTTGTAAGCACTCACTTAAGTACTATTTCCACATTATGTGATGTAAGCTTGTAAGCACTCACTTAAGTACTATTTCCACATTCTAACAAATTGAATAAATAATCTTTTGCTAATATTTCTGTTTAAAATATCTAACTAAATATATAACCCGCTGACAACATCATCGGAACAACCTCAAGTAGATGGTTTTACAATGTGCCCGATAGTAAAAGCTACATGGTCATTTCGTATATTTGAAATATTTCTCTGTCCGCTTTATCTGGGTTCAGTATCAGTTCCAGTTAGTTGCTAATTTATACCCACAGTCTGAGCTACAGTATGAGAATATTTCCTTTCCAAAATTACATTTACATGTGTCTTTTACATGTGTTTTACATCGATGCAAAGTGTTTCCCTGCTGGTTCCACGCTGGTCGTGTACAAATGGATGTAAAACATTAACAATATCTAACGATTGACATTGATAAGTGAATTTTATAAATTGAAACAGTCACCTTTTGAGTCATAGGCTTTCATGAAATTATGCATCATTGTGAAATAATAACTGTTGTGAGTTAGGAGCTCCCAGCAAGAGGTATGTGGCTGCAAGAGACTGATAATTAGCTGTTCTTACGACATATTTTGTACAACTCTTAAAATAATATGCATGATCCGGTGAATTTTCTTTTCTTGTAATATCCGAAGAATCGTTGGGTACTATGATTAAATCTCTAAAGGCAAAGATAGGGAATGTACAATTGATATTACTTGAATTTTGCTCGACAGTTTAATTTACAAAATGTGTGTTTGTAAAATGTGTGATTCGTTTTTTTTTTAAGAATCATATTTTTTATTGATAATTTTAATTCTTAGTTTTCTTTGTCTCGGTAATTGATTTGCGATTAAATGTTCACGATACATTGTATAAACTACATACAGAAATATAGATCTAATTCAAGTTTGCTCGTTTACAGTTCTCTTAGTCATACACGTTCTATGATTCTATGGAATCATGTCGGTCATTTTGAGGGAAGTTCTTTCATTACAAATTCGTCATAAGCCATAATGGAGACACAATTTAAATGTTGGTGTAAAGTCTTGCCTAGGTTCAGTGTAAAACGCTTACTTTTATGATACAGAAGCCTTCTCCTTAATTGTGATTCTAATTATTTCAATTTCCAATTGTGTGATAATGACAAGTTGTACAACAAGTATACCTGCAGCAATCGCTTGACGTGCTGGCAACACATATCAGAACGTCAAAGTAAATTCAAGCTGTATATGTCTAACATGACTTTGATATATTGACGGAAACAAAAGTTCTAAATATTGTTCATAACGATTACTATGCAATAATATAGTTTTCCGACATCTTGTTTAAATATATTTAAAACGGTGTATTTGAAAAATGATATAAAACCAGAATATAATGTCAGTATGCTTACAACTTAGAAATCCGTAAATAGCAAACCTCACTGGTTATGTTTTCCCCAATAATAAACCTCCCAGACACATATTTTGTGTTTGTCACATCTCACGGTTAATCGCACTCTTGTGTATATATTGTACGCCTTAAGTTCGGAATTTCCGAAAAGCGAGTATCGAGTTGAAACATGCAGGTATCGAGTAAAACAGAAACAAAAACCGAGTATTGAGGTGATAAAAGCAGGTATCGACAACAAAAAAGCGAGTATCGAGTTGAAAAGGAAGTAGGTATCGAGTACCAAAAGGATGCGCTGATCGAGTGGAAAAAGTAGGTGTCGATGACCAAAGAGTCATGATCTAGTTGATAAAATAAAATAAAGAAGCAGAAGAAACATTGACACTGACTCAAGTGAAACAACACATGTAACATTAGCAAATAATAAGCATCCGTGTGATATATAAATAAAGTACACACAAACAAGAAATGATTGATAGTATTACATTAAAAGGTCAAATATTAAGGTCACTGTGACTAAAAAAAAATGGTTACCGCATAAAAACGTCAGTTCTCAGCAGTCTACGTCTACCAATCTTTGTGGATGGCTTGTTCTTGGTGTAAGGACAATTACTGTTGATATTAGTATCAAATAATGAAATATTAAGACCACTGTTACACAGTAACATTAGTTCTGCATGACAAACTTCAGCAAATTTTGTAGATGTCTTGCACTTGGGGAAAGAAAGAAGGCCATCGTTTTTGGAGTCATAAGGTCAAAGGTCAAAGGTCAAGATCACTGAGTGTAAGAGAAAAGTGGCTTGTGCAAAATAACATTAGTTTCACGTCACAGATCGGATCCACAATTTGTAGATGGCTTCTACTTAATTTAAGGAATAAACCTATCAATTTAGGAGTTAAGAGGGCAAAGGTCATATTTATCCCAGCTGAAGAATATAAAATGGTTTCTGTGTAGAAGTTTAACTTGTCTTCATACCGGACTCTCAAACATGGAATGGGCATGTGAGTAGTAGATGAATATGATGGTGCTGTCTCAGAAACAAACACCCACCTCCCAAGTTTGACGTACATGTAGAGGTGTTATGGTCCATATTGTACGTACCAAGAATGAATACACACGTTTTAATTTAATCAAATCAGCCTCAAGATATACTGGGATAATAAGCGATTGTATCGGGACCCCCTACCCCTCCAAAACTTTCTATGTTAACATTTTGTCAAAAAATATGTTAAAAAAATATTTTCACTTACCTGTCCACGTGTAAATCCGCTTGCAGAATGGCCACGAAGAAAATTCTGACTGCCTTTTATAACGTTATTCTGGAAAAATCCATTGGAAATTACCTATCTTTAACCTGATTTCAGAACATTCTGGAGTAGGCGTAATTCTGAAAAATCCATTGGAAATTCCCTATCATTTTCTTACAAAGTTTCAGAATGTTCCAGAAATTCACATGATTTAGTTATTATAGAAATTTCGTTGGAAATTCAGTGTGGGCACTATAACGGCAGTCAGAATTTTCCTTCGTGATCATTTTGCAAGAGAATTTACACGTGGACAGGTAAGTGTGAAAACATTTTTTCTAACAAAATATATATTTTCAGAGAATGGGGAAGTAGTATATGAAAGGGGGTTGTGAGACTCTTCTATCTGTTTCCATAGATCATACATTTTAAACCTTCTATCGTGAAGAAAAAAAAATGGTGGTGAACAGGTAAGTGAAAACATTGTTTGAGATTATTTTATTTTATACCCTACCATCACTATACTTTTTTGATAATCTTTTTCATACCTGTTGACTTTCATTGGTAGGATATCCGTTAACATACTGTCAATAGTACGAAACTCACGTATTAAATCGTCCATATCATATTTTACACCTCGCAAATAAGATCGTATTTGATCAAGTAATTTTTTGTAAGTTATACTTGCTGTTTTACAAGAAATTTTTTTTGTTTCAAGTTTAGGTTCAATTTTTTTACAAGTGTTGAAAGAGAGACACCGACACCAGATATTATTAACAAAAACGGATTTAATAATGCTCCACTTGAGATTATACCAGAGCTAGTCATTAACAATGGCAAATATGATATTACTGGAAGTATTCTATGGTAGTATTTATAACATTCTTTTACACACCAGAGGTTTTTATGATAAAATTTGTAATATTGTACTAGCGCTTCAACATCTTGTTTTGGAATTTCCTCTGAAATGTGATTGAAATCGATGATATGTTTTTTCATTATACAATATTTTATACAAAAACAAAAGTTCTGGCACCAACAACTGAATCAAGAAACTCACAAAATTTATTATTATTAGGATCAGCTGTAAAAATTCTGTATTTGTCATAAACATCTGACGAAGTATCCTTATATCGTGCATCTGTTATCTTTAACCAATCGTATGAGTCAAAAGTATTTCCTACTTCACGTTCATACAAATCTGTTTTATTCACTAAATTATTGTAATCGCTTTCTGTTTTATTAATATACCCTAATACCGAGCTTATTTGATCTAACGTGAAATTTTTGAGAACAAGATGTTGTCTGATAATTGCATATGCGACAACAACATTTGCTAGCATTAATTTTTTGAGTGATTTTAATTCAATTGTTATCAGACCAATAGCAGAAGCTACTTTTAACATTAATTTTTCATATGGTTTTGTGAGTATTTTCTCGACTTCATTGTAATAATTTCGTAATAACAATTGTTTAGAGCGTTGGATTGATGGAAATAAAATATCATCTTCTTCACTTATGTTGTAATACGAACCAATTTTTACTTCCAAATTTGTTTGATCGACTTTATCAAAAAACTTTTCTCGCTCAATATCATTAAGATCACTAATTTCATCGTCAAAATCTTTGATTATTTTTAGAGACTTATCAACAATAATCGGCTCAAATTCTGGGTCTTTTTTACGTATCATTGGCAAAATTGCGTTTGAGTACGCTTTAATAAGTAACTCCATGTCTGGTGTGATAGTAACGATTTTAATTAAGGTTTCTTTGTCGTGGTAGTACATGCCGAGATGCTTAAAAATGTTTCGGTTTGAAAAACTACTATATAACTGCCTGTTTCTTTTTATTCCTATTATCCTAGATTCTGATAGTTTGTCGAGACGATCATAGGTATCGTTCATTTATTTTTCCACCTGCGCTACTCGTGTTTTTAATAAATCTGATATCATTATCAAATTTATATTTCCAGAATCAAACTCGAGCAATATTTTTTTAAACAGGATTTCAACTTGTTTTTATTCTTCCAGACAATCATCAGGATGACAGTATCCGCTTATAATATCAAAGTTTTCTAATGCTTCTCTCAGTTGTGGTCTTCTCATATGTATAGCACGAGCAAAATTTTTTTCTCCTCCTAACAATGGAGAATTTATCATTGGAATTCTAAAATTTTTTATAGCATTTATCGCACTTGCCGCTAATGATACATCCCTAACGTATTTTTCTGGATTAAAAATATTATCATAAAATTCCCTCGCAACAGTTATAATTGAGGGTTCTGACATTATTTTATAGCATTAGATTAAATTTGTTCATCTAGTGTATATATTTGAAATGCTGTTAGTCCTGGAAACGGATGTTCAGCAGCAAAAATATTAACCCGGAAATATAAGTACTTGTTAACAGTCTTTTCTATCGGAATTGTAAAATATTGTGCTGTTGTAATATACGTGTTATTTGTGTTATATAATATTGTCCAGTCGATATCATTGTTTGATCCTTCCAATTGCCAATTATAAATTCGACCAACACTAGAGTTTAATCGACCTCGCAAATGAAATTGCCAAATAGCAACTGCAGTGGGACATTTAATTTTAATCCAAAAATTTTCAACTTCTCCATTAGTCGTCCACTCATGTCTATCAGAGAAAGCGTAATAAGGATAATTTTCAGGATAATATGCTGATGCGCTTACCTCAAACCCAACTCGATTGTCAGTTGCCTTAAACAATATTTGAATATACCCAACATTAATTTTGGTTCGTTTTACACTACTAAACAGACTGTCAACGTACGCTATATTTGTCAGATCGTTAAGGTTAACTGGAACGTAAGTCGTCATTATCTTGTTGGCTTTCATATTTATGTTACCTGACATCGGTCCACCAGATTTCTTAAAATATGGGTTAAGTTGTTCTTTTAATTGAGCATAACTAACAGCATCAGTATTATCAGATGGTGGTAAGGTTACTGGTAATCCAGTTATTTTTGAATTTAACATGGACAGGTCACCTGTCATTATATCACCGGCTTTGTTAAGCGTATTATCTTCGACAGATTTTACTTGCGCATAACTTACAGCTTGTGTTAAATCTTCTGGCGGATACACAGTTTCTAATAAATTTTTTACTCGACATGTTAATATTACCTGTAACTGTTCCACCAGATTTATCAAGTTTGTTATCATCAACATACTTCAACTGAAAATAACTTACCGCCTGAGTTTGATTTAAGTTTGCTGGTGGATAATCAGTTTCTAAATTTATAATTTCTTTTGCTGACATGTTAATATTACCTGTAACTGTTCCACCAGATTTATTAAGTTTGTTATCATCAACATACTTTAACTGCAAATAACTTACCGCTTGAGTTTGATTTAAGTTTGCTGGTGGATATCCAGTCTCTAAATTTATAAAAAATTTTCCTGATATATCTAAGTTACCGCTTAAAGTTCCACCAGATTTATTAAGTTTGTTATCATCAACATACTTTAACTGCAAATAACTTACCGCTTGAGTTTAATTTAAGTTTTCTGGTGGATACCCGGTTTCTAAATTTATAATTTTTTTTCCTGATTTATCTAAGTTACCGCTTAAAGTTCCACCAGATTTATCTAGTTTATTATCGTCGACTAATTTAAGTTGTGCATAACTAACAGCTTGTGTATTAACAACATTTATTGGAGGATAATCTGTTTCTAAATCTAATACTCATTGATTTGACATATACAGGTTTCCTGTCATTGTGTCGTCAGTTTGTTTTAGATATCCCGATAAATCAATATTGCTTTTTGCTGTATTTACATTTGATGAATCTCCTCCTAATGTTGTTCCAAATCTTGTATAATAGCTCATTATTTATTTATTGTCTGACAAAAATTTTTAACATTAGTTAGTTTAATATAACATAAAATTGTATAACAATAATGTCAAAATCGTCGATATTAAACTTCGATACAGAGCGGTTGGTGAAACATAAACATGAAAAGGAACTTCCAAATTGTCATTATCTTATTGTTGGAAGAACTGGGTCGGGGAAAACAAACTTGCTTATGAATTTACTTCTCGGAGATAATTTTAACTACGATCGCGTTTTTGTTTACACAATTAAGCCACAACAGGATAAGTACGAGCTACTTAACAATTATAATAACAAACTTCGTGATGATCTTGAGGCTGGTGAAGATTTTTTTATTATTAAACAACCAGAAGAATTTGTTCCAGTTAATCAACTTGATTCGTCCGAACACAAGATAGTTGTTTTTGATGATATTCCGCTAAACAACGAGGAAATGAATAAAATAAGATCATATTTTTCACTATCACGTAATAAGAAATGTAATTCTGTTTATCTCGCTCAGGGTTTTTATAATGTTGAGATTTATTAGGCGAAATACTGGTTGTTTTATATTATTTCCAGGACTAGACAATGTCGATGTTAGAAATATCGCGAACGAGCAATGTGGCGGCGATGTGACAAAAGATAAATTTATTGAATTATATCATCAAGCGACGGCAAATAAATATGACTTTTTTTTGTTTGATAAATTAACAAATGATACGAGTAAAATGTTTCGCTGTTGTATTGAAAAATACATACAGTGATTTTTATAGAAAGTATATAATCAATGGAAAGACAAGCAATGTACAGAAAACATATAGAAAATCTAAAAGAACTTGTTAAATCTAAAGCTGAACTTAGGCAGATGATCCAACAAACACGACGTGGACAGATAGTTGCCGCAGAAACAACAGCTACAATTTTAAAACCAGTTACTAAGGCTTTACCTGGAAAACAACCTGAAACTGGTCCACTATCAGAAGAAGAACTTAAAAAATTACAAGAAAAAGGTTTACTCGGATTAGTTAAAGAACAACAAGAAGCAGCTGCTGGAAGAATTATTGTTAGATCTGACGAAGAAAGAAAAAGATTAGCTGAGGCACTTGTAGCAACTATAGTTGATCCTGTTGCAAGACAAGGTGCACTAGATCAGCTAATAAATGATCCACTAGCATTTGAACAAAGACTAGCAGGTTTAACCAGACAAGAAATTAAAAATATTTTAAATAAATTATCAGGGCAATTAAAAGAAACTGAAGAGGAGCAAGAAAGAGTTGGCCAGTTAACGGTAAAGTTTATGGAAGTTGAAGATCAAGGACGATTTTTTAGAAAAAAAGCAAATGGTGGTATAGAAAAGACTGAATATGATGATCTTTTAGCGAAAAATAATCTAGAAGATCTTAATAATATAAGTAAATGGAAAGCTGGTGATTTTGACAAACTTATTATTAAATTAAATTAAATAATTAAAAACGGTGTTATTGCTAACAATGAGTTAAATACAGCCACAGAAGAAGATATGCTTCCACTCCTTGACAGAATTAGAAATGGTATTATTGCTGGACTTGTTGGAAAAACAGCATTTGCCAATAGAAACGAAACTTTTGGTAAGGGGTGGGATTTTAAAAGGAAATGTTTAAAATTTAATGAAAATCGCGTAAAACAATATAAAGAAAAAAGAACAGGAACTGGAGTAAGAATATTTTCATCAGTTGCTGAAATGATAGGCAGATTAATGTTGTTGATATCATCAAAAGAAGCTGGAAATGTTGGTGCTGAAATTGACAATGAAATTATTGACATACTTGATAATTTGAGATCGGAAAATTTATTAACATCTGACGAATACGAAACTTTACATCGCGACTTAATTTTATAAAAATATAATAATAAATGTCAGCAACATTATTACTAGACTCTAGCCAATCTGATAAAGATAGCGCAAATTTTTTTGTAAAGTATATTCCGCCAATAGAACTAGGTCGTGAAAAACAATATGAAATTGGACTTATTTCCTGTACGTGTTGGAATTCTGTGGCTAATATAAAAACTGGAGTAAACGATGAATTTAGATTTGCTCAATCGTATCCTGCTGGTCCTGAAAAAAGATTTTAAATTCCACAAGGAGCTTATAATATCACCGACCTAAATAAAATAATAAAAGAATTAATAGAAGAAAATAAAGGTGAAGCTGATAATTTTGAGCTTACACCAAATTATAATACGTTACGCGCTAGAATAAAGATAAAAAATACGATTGTTAATCTCACCTCACCAACAAGTATTGCACCACTTATAGGTTTTCTCAATGAAATATATCCTTCTCCTGCTATCGAGAATTGGATATATGACGGTAGGAAGCCAGTAAATATAACTGACTTAAACACAATATTAATAAATTGCTCTGTTGCATCTGGATCTTACTCAGCTCAGGGTAGTAAAGAACAAACGATATACAGTTTTTCACCAGAAGTTCCACCAGGTTCTCTTATGCAAATTAATCCATGTCATATTATCTATTATTCGTTAAATGTTGAAAATCAAATAAGAGAAGTAAATATGCAATTGACAGATCAGTCTGGACGACAACTGGATTTTAACAACGAGGTCGTTGCTTATTATTTACACTTACGCGAGCAATAGCAAACATATTTTCTAAAAGATTTTACAATAAAAATTATAGAACCTCAGATATAATGAAACAGAGAAAAAAGGTTTATAGAAGAAAAATAGTCGGAGGATTTTTGGGAAATATATTTGCTAAAATTATAGAAAATGCTCCAGGAATAGCTCATAAAGTTGCACCAATTGCACTTGACGCACCAAAAGCTTTTGCAACTGGAGCTGCATCTGCTGCTGGAACTGCTGTTGGACAAAAAATAGCTGATAAAATAAAAGGCGTACCTCAAAGCGGTGTACTAACAATCAAACAAGCTATTTCAGAAATCGCACCAACAAAAGAAACTCAACGCGCAATGATAACAACAACAAAAAACTTTTATCACCGCGAGGAGAGCAAATTATACAAAAATTAATATCTAAAGCAACAGCGCCACAATAATTTTGTATAACCTAATAAATAAAAAATGTCTGTAAAAAATTATCTCGATTTAGCAGAAATTTATGACGCAGACGACACGGTAACAGAATTTGAATGTGTTGAGTATCTCGATGAAAATTCTAACGAACCAAATAAGGCTGGCGTCAGGAAATTTAATACTCGAGACGATGACGTATTTCTACTGCCTCATGAAGCAATGTTAGAAGTTAGTGGCCAGATTATGACAGTAGCTGTTCCACCTGCCGCAATTGCAGCTAACGTAGAAGTAGCTCTTATAAATGATGGTTGGTGTTTATTTAAAAGTGCTCGATATCAGCTGGCCAATCAAACTGTTGAAGATATTTCAAGTCACTTACAGTTGCAAATACAATCTTAAATACTATTTCGTTTCCCGATGATTACTCCAGATCAACTGCAACTAATATGATGTTGTTTAAAGATATTGGAACTGGAGATATTTGATCTGTAGAAGTTATTCCAAGGACAGCAGTTTTAGCTGGAGCTAATGCTGTTGCAAGTGCCGCAAAAAAGAAATTTTCTTATTGTTTATGCTGTTCTCTTGGTATAGTCCCACCAGATGCAGCGGATCTTACAGACGCTACAAGAGTCTCACTTGCTGCAGTTTGTAATAATCTTAATATAGCAACACCAGGATTAGCTGATGATGGAGCTGCAATGTTAGACATAGTTAACGAAAATATAGTAGGTTTTAAAAGTGCACGTTACAATGAAGGTTATTCTAAAGAAGGAAACTTGCAGCAATATCACGTCAAATTACAATTATGCTGCCGTTAAGTACAATATTTGGCTTTTGCAGGGACTATAATAAAGTATTTCGGGGAGTTAAACATACACTTATTTTAGATCGATCAGAACAAAATGATTGTTTATTTAGAAATGCTGGAAATGATTTACAATTTGTCATAAATAAACTTGCGTTGTGGATGCCACGAATAACACCTACAGTTTCGAAATCACTCGAATTAGATGATATTCTTAAAAACCGCACAAAGAAGATTTATTTTCAGCAACATAAAATATATCAAACAGCAGTTCCAAATACCACCGACTACACATGGCGAGTCACAACAACGTCGACTGAACAAAAGCCACGGCAAATATTTCTTGTATTTCAGCAACAAGTGCGACGTGGTAACCAACAACAAAATAATGCGATATTTGATAATGCTGATGTTAGACGAATATATGCTAGAATAAATTCAAAGCAATATCCAGAACTAGCGATAGAATGTAATTCTGCAGATAACGCTAATAAAAATATTACTCGACCTTACATGTATCTTATGGACGCAATGCAAAAATATCAAGATGTTGGAGATGGATCTCAGATATCAGTAGAGGAATTTTGTACACTTTATCCGATATTTCATTTTGATGTTAGCAAACAAAATGAAAGAGATGTAATTTCAACTGCTGATATTGAAATTACTTGGACATTAGGAGCAGTTCCAGTGGCGCAGTTGTACGTGTACGCGTTAGTGATCAGCGACAGAACTATTACGATTGACTTTATCGAAGGTAAAATGTCAATACAAGTTTAATCTGTAACTTTAATATAAGATGACAAAATATGTTGTAAAAGAAATATATTTGACTGATGGTCAAGTTAAAAAATTAGCAGCTGCTGTTGTAAAGCAGAGGCAGGTTTCATTAAAGGTCGACCCTAACGCAGGTGTTTTGGGTACTTTAACAAAATTAATGTTAACCAAAAAACATGTAAATAAGTATAACCGCGGCAAACCTTTTGTTTTAAATTTAAGTGCTGCACAAATAACAGCAATGTTAAAACAAGGTAGTTTCTTAGGTCCGGCACTATCTGCAATGGCCAGAACGTTAATACCAAAACTTTTGCCGGTGTTAGGTACATTAGGATTAGCAGCAGCGTCTGGAGCAGTATCTGGCGCAACGAAAAAGGCAGTTGAAGGTCATGGAATAAAGAAAAATTTTGTCTAAAGATAAATATAATGCCTAATGCAAAGCATCAGCGAAAAACAGCAAAAAGAAAGACAACAACGAAAAAAAGACACGGCCGAGGCTAAAAGGTGGATCTATTCCAATAGCTCCATTACTAGCAGGATTAGCGGGAAGTCTATTGCAAAATCTGTTAGGAATAGGACGAGGACTAATGTTGCCAGGAACAAGGAGATGAAATCTCAGCCGACAAAGCCGGCCGCGTTAAGTAACTTTGATACACCTGATAAACTGAAAAAAGTAAAAAAATTTCCGTGGAGTTTATTCTAAAGATGAACTTATGGCCATTCCATCGCAAGGGATATCGTCGCTAGAGATGCTAGGTTCGTGTGTTATAAATATACAAGATTTCAATGACGGATCTGGTACACATTGGGTAGCTGTTTGTGATAACAATTATGTTGACTCGTTCGGAATTTCACCAAGTGACGCAATAAAAAAATATATGAGTAGAATTCAAGAGACTTCGTCAGAGACAAAGTCTCCAGAGACGAAGTCTCTTGCAAAAATAATAAATTATTCGTCTAATCAAATTCAACCAGTTGGAACTTCTGCTTGTGGATACTATTGCATAATGTTCATTAAACAGATGACCATAAATCCAGGTTTTTTTAAAGTTTATTTTGCAATTTGACAAACAACCTTCTCAAGCTAATGATGAGATTGCAATTAATTTTATCTAAACTCACTGATATATAATGTCAACATATTGTCTTAAGTGTAAAACTAAAACAGAAAATAAAGATGAATTAACAGGAAAAAAAACAAAAAAATAATAGAATGATGTTAGAAAGTATTTGTGCAATCTGTGGAAAAATAAAAAGTATGTTTTTAAAGAAATTATCGCCAACAGTACCACTGCCAACAACAAAGTTGTCCGGAGCGGGTTGCCCTGGCAACGTCAGGGAGATTATTTTAGTAGATGATTAATAAATAATGACATGCGAGTGCGATTGTGATAGAGATTTATGTTTTGAGCAAAATAAAATTGTTACATATTGTCAGAAATACAACAACAGAGAAATAATTGGTTTCTGTATAGATATACATAAATCAATTGGCAAACTGCCGAAACCAAAAGGCGGTTGGACATTGCCAGGCCATAAATATACTGGACCTTATAATCCTCTTGATAAACAACTTGACGAAAACGATAATCCGCTGCCAGGACAAGACCCTTACAATCAAGTTGATGCAATAGCGATGCGCCATGATATCTGCTACAGAGACATTGAATGTCCAGACAACGAACAAAATAAACACAGCTGCGATAAAGTAATGTTAGACGAACTTCTTGATATGAAACTTGTAAAAATGCGAGAACGTGTTGACCGAAGGCTGGTTCAGGGTTTTATTGGAGCAAAATATAAATTCGGACGAGATAAAAAAAGAATTATATGATGATCTTGCCTCGAAGACGCTAGCGTTTGAGTTGGACAAACCTAAAAGAAAAAGTTTCCGCGACGTAAAGTTGTCGCAAATGCCGTTGATGATATCTGGGCGATAGATTTAGTTGATGTCTCAAATCTTGCTCAGTTTAACGTTGGCGCTGATGGCGCTCGAAAGAGATATCTTTTTAATGTTGTAGATGTTTTTAGTAAATATGCGTTTATTATACCCGTTTCGAATAAAACAGGGACATCGATGACTGATGCATTAAAACAAATTATTGTTAACACGGAAAGAAAACCAAATAGAATCTGGACTGATCATAGAGGAGAATTTTTTTATAAAAAATTTGAACAGTTTTTAGAGCAAAATAACATTAAAAAAATATGTCACAGGAAATGAGGGAAAAAGATTTAATCGCACGCTCAACGAAAAAATCCATAAATATTTAACAGCTAAAAATACGAGTAAATATATTGACAATTTACAGAAAATTGTTGACGAGTATAATAACACGAAACACAGATCCCTTTCGCTAGGCAAAAGAAAAATGTCGCCAAACGACGCGATTGCAAATCCAATATTAGCAAACGAAAATATGTACCGGAGACATAAATTTAAAGTTGGTGATAAAGTTAGAATTTTTCTCTGACAAAAAAAAAATTTGAGAAAGGATATACTCATAACTGGAGCGAAGAAGTATTTGTTGTTGATAAAGTACTCTTAACAATATCAGTTACATACTCGTTGACAGATTTATTAGGTGAACCTATAACTGGCAGTTTTCACGAGCAAGAACTTCAGAAAACAGAACAAGATATATTTGTTATTGAAAAAGTTATTAAAAAGCGCGGCAACAAAAGTTTAGTCAAATGGCGTGGGTATAGCGATAAATTTAATAGCTGGGTACCCACTAAGTCGATATCGATCGAATAATATTATTATAAATTTCTTCGTATTTTATTAGTACGGATTTACATTTTACAGGTTTACATAAAGAAATTAAATGTAATTTTCTTGCATCATCGACTGGCATTAAATTAAATATTTTAACAAAAATGAAATAGTATTTTATATTTTTTTGTTGTCCAGTTATTTTTACGTTTAAAAAAGGTCTTATAAGTTGCCAAAATATTTGATGCTCTGTGATAGTAAAATTAAATTTTATTATTTCTTTAGCAATATGGTACTTAATATCATATCGTCCAGTTGTTGGTCTGCTTAAATTTTTTTTTGCTAACAACATCATCTTCATCTTCGTCGTCATCGTTATGCAAAATATCATTTTCAGTATAGCTAGCAAATCTATCACAAGTAAAATTTTTAAATGTAAAATTTGAAACAGAATTTGAAACAAAATCTCCCGAATATAGTTCAGCTAGTCTTTCAATCAAGTTCATTATTATAATATATCTTTTGTCTGATTAATTAATAATAATAAAACGTTTGGAGAATTTCCCGAAATAAAATATCATCAAAGAGTTAATATACTAAATTACAGAGAATTAGCTGAGGCAATTCGAAATTGTTTGTTGGGACATAGTTTTTATTTTGTTGATGTTATTATAACATTAGGTGAGTCTGGCAAATTTTTATTAACATCAGCAGAAAAATAAAACTTGATACAAATAAAATGATGACATTACGATTTAATAGCGACGATATTATGGCATTTAGTCATAACTGTCTTACTCGAAATGATATAGAAAATGTCATTAGTTATCGTATTTAAAATTAAATCTATCAAATGTCAACATTGATGTTGCTGATTTTCTTTTACCATCAGCTGCATCTTTTACTGATCCGCTGCAAATTTTATGATATTTTGCTGCAGAGTAAATTGATTTAAATTTCATTTTTTCTCCAGTTTCTATATTTACTGAAATTATTTGTTTAGTTGGATTTTTAAAATTATTACTACCACCGGTTCCACGTTTTGTGCTTTCTTTGGGCGTCACCAAATCCAAATTTTCAATGCGATTATCAGTTTTAATTTTGTTAATATGATCTACAACTAAATTATTTAAAATAGCACCGTTCAACGTTTCAAATACAAAACAGTGTGACAGATAATAAACAAAGTCTGTTTTTGCTCCACGCACCATTATGTGTAAATAACCACTGTTATTCAAATTTCCAGTAACTGTTTTGGTTTTTATATGTCTAGTAATTCCTCTGTCATTTGTCTCATATAGATTAAATACTGAATGAAACTGAAATTCATTTTGCAATGCTAAATTTTCAATATTATCATCGGCAACTGCGCCATTTATTCTGTATACTCGCTGTCCTTCTGGAATATCGTCGCAAAACAAAGTATAAATAAAATCTTTTCTAAACATTTTAATTCTTTCTGTATTATCGCCTTTTACTGAAATTAACATACCAGCTGGCGTTGGCGTGCCAACAGATTTTTTTGGATTCTATATTAATAACAGAACCTAGTGCATTTGCACAATATAAGTTGTACTTCGGGTGTACGTGATAAACTTCTTGTTCTTCCACCGTCAATCGCAGATATCTCAAAATTTCTGTCATTATACTATAAGGATTTCATATCTCCAATTAAGAAAAATTCAATTAAATATAAAATATTACTATATATATAATGTTAAAATTGCGAGATATTGCTAAAAAAGAGCACTATCAAATCTGAAAAAATTGCTACAGCATTTTCCGGTTACGATAATAGTTACAAACTTGATAATCAAAATATTTTAGCAAATTTTAACTCCACAGATTTATTTCATCTTTTACAACCTGTTATATCAAAAGAACTTGCGGCTCATAAAAGTATCAAACTTATAGTCCAATATCATACGATTTCATCAAAGTTGCATGCAGTTGAGGATGTACTTGATGTAATTTTTGAAAGAAAAAGTTTTGACAGCGAAATTTGGGAACCATATCTAACAGCAAAATCAAGAAAAATATTAACTGGAACAAACATTGCCATGGTCGCCGATGAAATACATCAAGAAATAAACAAAAAATTAGAAGAATTTACTGCATCAGGGTCGGGTTGGAAATTTGAAATGATGAAAGAAGTTTTATTTCACACAGCAAAATATAACGTACTTCGCGATAGCGGCTATGTTGATCTCCCTCAAAAAAATAAAAACAAAAAATGTCGTATAAATGTCAGAAACAATGATAACAGATGTTTCCAGTGGTCTATTCTTTCTGCGATGTTTCCAGCAGAAAAAAATGCTGATCGTGTTAACAAGAATTTTAGTAACGTATCAAAATTAAATTTTAATGGCATTGACTTTCCAGTTACAGAAAATCAGATGCCAAAGTTTAAAAAGCAAAATAATATTTCGGTTAATATATTTGGTCTTGACGAGCGTGAAAACGTTTATCCAAGGTATATCTCAGAAAAAAGCTTCGCAATCGACAATAAACTTGCTGTTTTATAGAAATCTTTACGTTTAGATAAAAAACTTTAACGGCTGAGTTGGCAGACAATATAATAAAAAAAATAAGACATATTTCTGCTACCGTTGTTTACAAGGTTTTTCTAAAGATGAAAGACTGCAAGAACACCTTAAATATTGTGCTAATGTTCAAAAAGTAAGAATGCCAACAGAAAAAGAAAAAGTATTAAAATTTAAAAATTATAATCACAAACTAAATATTTCGTTTGTTATTTACGCTGATTTCGAATGTCTGCTTGTCCCTGTAGCAGACGCAGAAAATGATCCAAATAAATCAAGCACTAGAAAAATACAACAACATGTTCCCTGTGGAGCATCTTATAAAATAGTTTGTTGCGCTAACGATAATTTTTCAAGTCCAATAAAACTGTACAGAGGTAAAAATCTTGCCGTGTGGTTACTACAAAATTTAATAGACGATGTTAATAAAATTTTCAACAGATTATCTAAAATAGCTCCAATAAAAATAACATCTAAACAACAACTTGATTTTGATGAGGCAGTTAATTGTCACATCTGCAAGAAACCTCTATGCGATGATAAAGTGCGCGATCACTGTCATATAACCGGTCAATATCGCGGAACAGCACATAATAATTGTAACTTAAAATTTCATGCGCCAGATTTTATTCCTGTCGTTTTACATAATTTTCGTGGTTATAATAGTCACATCATCGTTGAAGCATTTGGTGATGAGGAAATTAAATCTGAACTAAAACTAAACAACGTAATAAAATGTATTCCAAATAATTGTGAAAAGTATATGTCAGTTACGCTTGGCAAATTACGTTTCATTGACAGTCTGCAATTTATGGCAGCATTATTGGATGATCTAGCAAAAGGTTGTAGTAGTTTCGCTAACCTAAAAAGATGTTTTGGTGAAAACTATGTCGATCTGACAAAAAAAATGGTGTCTTTCCGTATGATAATCTCAACGACTGGAGCAGATTTGATGAAACTTCTTTTCCTGATAAAGATAAATTTTACTCGCAACTCAAAAATGAAAATATTACAGATGACGAGTACAAATTGCACAAGATATTTGGAATAAATTTAGTTGTAAAACATTTGGTGATTATCATGATTTATATTTGAAAACAGATGTATTACTACTAGCAGATGTTTTTGAAAGTTTTCGTCAAGTTAGCCGTAAAAATTATGGATTAGACCCCTGTTGGTATTATTCCGCTCCTGGACTGTCATGGGACGCTCTACTAAAAACAAGTAAGATAGAATTGGATCTCTTGACAGATGTTGATATGTTTAATTTTATTGAAAAAGGTATCAGAGGTGGAATTAGCGTTATAACAAAAAAATATGCAGTACCTAATAATAAATATCTGAAAAATTATGATAAAAATCTCCCATCAAATTACATTATTTATCTATGTACTAATAATTTATATGGTTATGCGATGTCAGAGCCAATGCCGTGTAATGAATTTCATTGGATAACTCCAGATCAATTTCTTAAAGAAACTGAAAAAAATCTTCCAGAAGATATTTCATATTTTGTTGAAGTTGATCTAGATTATCTTAGTTCGTTACATAATCTACATAACGACTACCCGTTTTGTGCAGAATCAATGATGATTGATTATAGTTTATTATCGCCTGAACAACGAGCAACGACAACAGCAAAAAATTCGAATGTTAATAAGTTAGTTCCAAATTTGTTAAATAAAAGAAATTACGTTATGCATTACAAAAATTTAAAACAAGCAGTAGATGCTAGACTAATTCTGAGAACAGTTCATCGCGTGCTAAAGTTTAATAAGTCGAGGTGGATGGCAGATTATATTGACTTAAATACGAAACGTCGTGCTGTGGCTAAAACCGAATTTGAGAAAAACTTTTTCAAGTTAATGAACAACTCGGTGTTTGGTAAGACAATGGAGAATATTCGAAAGCGAGTTTCGATAGAAATTGTTAATGACATAAATCGCAGAAGTAAATTAGTTAATGATGATGGTCTTGTTAGTATGAAAATATTTAATGAAAATCTTGTTGCAATACAACGACGAAAGACAAATTTAAAGTTAAATAAACCGATTTATGTTGGTGCAGCTGTACTTGATATATCAAAGTGGCTGATGTACGATTTTCACTATAATTTTACCAAAAAGCAGTGGCCAGATTCGGAGTTGTTATTTACTGATACAGACTCGCTAGTTTATAATATAAAATGTGAAGATGTCTATCAGGATATTTACAATAATGAAAATCTATTTGATTTATCAGATTATCCAGCATGTAGTGGATTTCAAGATAATTCGAATAAGAAAGTTATTGGAAAAATGGAAGATGAATTTATGTTTATGCCAGTTAGGGAATTTGTCGGACTAAAGAGCAAGATGTATGCTGTCGTATTAGATGACAATAAACTTACAAAAAAAAGCAAAAGGTATTCCTCGAGGATATGTGAAAAAGATGTTGAATTTTGACGATTTTAAAGCAGCGCTAAACAATAGCTTCAGTTTATCAAAATGTTATCAGAACAAATCTTCACAAACCTGAAACGGATACAATTATAAAACGGGGGCTAAGTAATTTTGATGATAAAAAATATTGCAGGGACGGAATTAATACACTAGCACTTGGACATTATGCAAGTAATTTTGTCTAAACATCAGAAATAATGCTCGAAAATTTAACATTAGTCGATGGAGTTAATAGCAAAATCAAAAAGGTAATGGTTAATAACCAGCAATTATCATTTGAGTTTAACGATGAAATTTCAGGTATTTGTTTTAGTAAATTTGACAGAATCAAACTCTCCCTTATCAGATCAGACGATAGCAAACATTTTAATTATCTCGAAAGTTTGCGAGACGAGCTTGCACTAAAATATGACAATTTTCATGATCCGATCAGCCAGCAACAATATACAAAAATTAATATAGACTTAGACCGGTCGAAGGTTTTTGTAAAAGGTAGTAAGTTGCTTTCAGTAAGATAGTAATGAAAGAACTATTTGAATGTCGTCGAAAAGTAACCGGTAGAATTAAATTTTATTTGTACAATTTTGAAAATAAATTATACTTAATAGCGAATGTTGATGTTCTAGTGATAGGCGATGAAATTCTTTAAAAAATTAGATATAGCTGTTTTTCTTCCTTGTATTTTTTTACGAGATAGATTTCATCATTTTTTTCACGATAGAAGGTTTAAAATGTTTGATCTATGGAAACAGATAGAAGGGTCTCACAATCCCCTTTCATATACTACTTCCCCATTCTCTGAAAATATATATTTTGTTAGAAAAATATTTTCACACTTACCTGTCCACGTGTAAATTTTCTTGCAAAATGATCACGAAGGAAAATTCTGACTGCAGTCATAGTGCCCACACGGAATTTCCAACGAAATTTCTATAATAACTAAATCATGTGATTTTCTGGAACATTCTGAAACTTTGTAAGGTAAAAGATAGGGAATTTCCAATGGATTTTTCAGAATTACGCCTACTCCAGAATGTTCTGAAATCAGGTTAAAGATAGGTAATTTCCAATGGATTTTTCCAGAATAACGTTATAAAAGGCAGTCAGAATTTTCTTCGTGGCCGTTCTGCAAGCGGATTTACACGTGGACAGGTAAGTGAAAATATTTTTTTAACATATTTTTGACAAAATGTTAACATAGAAAGTTTTGGAGGGGTAGGGGGTCCCGATACAATCGCTTATTATCCCAGTATATCTTGAGGCTGATTTGATTAAATTAAAACGTGCGTATTCATCCTTGGTACGTACAATATGAACCATAACACCTTTACATGTACGTCAAACTTGGGAGGTGGGTGGGTTTTTCTGAGACAGCATCATCATATTCATCTACTTCTATGTGCTATCTCCGTGACAGTATTCTTATTTAAAGTTGTTGCAATTTGGAGACAGATCGTCTGAATAAAATGTCATTAAATGTACATTTGCTTTGATCTTACTCTATAGATGTGTGTGTGTGTGTGTGTGTGTGTGTGTGTGTGTGTGTGTGTGTGTGTGTGTGTGTGTGTGTGTGTGTGTGTGAAGAAAAGCACTGGAGTACAACAGAATGTACCGTATATAGTTAATTTCCGTACATTGACATTTAAAGCCTCAAAAGAGAATTTAATATAAACGATTAAATCCGTTGATATGCTATACTTGTTGACCACAATACGTCTATTTATAGTCACCGAAATCTTGTGATAAATTGACAATATTCATGCAAGTTAATCAACATATTACTTTGTTCTGACTCTACCAAAACTTAAGCCATTCGCGCAAGAAAAGTTACAATATGGAAAGGATTAGGATAGAATGAAAGAAAGATCGTTCAAAAATTTATTTTTCATCTGAATTTTTTAATGTATATTACTGTTATTCGAAATACTGTATGAAAAGGTCAGAGGTCAGTCTATTATGTCATGACGACAGGGTATGAAAGGTCAGTCTAATACGTCAAGACGACTGGGTATGAAAGGTCAGTCTAATACGACAGGGTATGAAAGGTCATGCTAATACGTCAGGACGAGAGGGTATGAAAGGTCAGTCAAATATGTCAAGACGTCATGGTAAGGAAGGTCAGTCTAATACGTTAAAACGTCAGGTATGAAAGGTCAGTCTAATACGTCAAGACGACAGGGTATGAAAGGTTAGTCTAATATGTCAAGACGTCATGGTATGAAAGGTCAATCTAATACGTCAAGACGACAGGGGCTAATAAGTGAAAGGTACAGAGAACATCGTGTGTTTTTTGCATACATATTCTCTTTCTCGTATGGTTACATTTATTCTCAAATTTTAGGGACCGACCGTTCAAGGGGTGGCAGTTAGGGTCTGCGCGCAGGGGAGGGGGCCGTGATTTTCGTTTAACAAATCAGAGCATGAGTACTTTAGTATCTATTTTTAACCCCAGTTCCTCCACACCCCAAACTAAACATGTTAAAAGGTCTTTCCCTTTGTGCTGCTTTCTACTTGATACTCGCATTTTGTACTCGATAATCGCTCGTTTTAATTCCAAACTAGCATTGCGTGACTCAATGCTTGCTTTATTCTACTCGATACTCACTTTTTTCAACTCCAGACTCGCTTGCTTCTCGTGACTCCATACTCGCTTGCTTCTCGTGACTCCGTACTCGCTTGCTTCTCGTGACTCCGTACTCGCTTGCTTCTCGTGACTCCGTACTCGCTTGCTTCTCGTGACTCCGTACTCGCTTTTCTATTCCCTTCACTAGATACTAGCTATAAAAGTACAACTAAGTCTCCAATAGATTCGCCTTGTCTTTTTCATACTTTCTCGCCTGATTTTATATTCCGGAATACAACACGTATTATGTATTTGTTAAACATTTCATGCTAGGTCATGGTTGATGATTTTTATGTGCGCACGGTGCTTTGTCTCCTTTGTTTAACGTCTGTTAATATTTAGCAATCCATCCCATGTTTAACTACTCATAATCACAATAAATAGTTATAGAACCGTTCTGATCGAGAAATGCTTTGAAAGCATGGTCAGTTTTAAAGCATCTTGTTTCTTCACACTGGACAATTCTCATCCTCATGTTGATGCAAAACCAGTTTATCACCGAACGCATCATGTATTATTTCACAAGATCCTCAACAATGCATTAACATGTGTTTACAATGCATTAACATTTGTTAAAGTCCTGCTTTTCAGGTCTAAGACTTATTTTGTTTTAAAATTCTGAATGTCTTCTGCAAATTTCACGGTGGTAAGTGATTTTTCTCATTCCAGCTTATGTAAGGAGGAGGGTATTCCGCTCTTTAAATTTAAAGTATTTTTATTATCATCCTTGATTGTGATGTTGGTATACTTATCACAGACATAAAGCCATTTGAAGATGCTTCACTAATGGTCATGAACAGATTATTTGTATAATGGCTGAAGACAAATCAGTTATCATTCAACTTCCGACAAGAGAGGTCCTGTCATTACAGAGACATGGTGTCCGTCCATCTAGCGGTCAATTCCATGATTAATTGCTTCATTTGTTCAACTCAGAAAGGAGATAACTTCTGTGGTTATCTCTCTCAGCCTCCCCGCTTGGAATGTTATTAGCAAATTAAATAGGCATGGAATATACATGGATACAAACATATGATACGTTATCTGCGTCAGATGGGCTCTCTTCTAAATTCTCTGTTGTTTCAGAGTGGATGTTAAGACAATTTAAGAATAGAAAAAGAGGGATCGAGAAACAAACACAACAGCAAAACATGGTAAAATCTGTGAAAATAAAATCGATGTTTTCTCTGTCCTAAATAAAAACTCAGACCTATAATAAAAGAAAGAGAAATAAACAAAAACAAAATCATATAAATAAAGAATTACGGAATAGGTAGCTGGCAGATAAATTTGCTAAATGAAGTTTAATGATTGAATTTATATCTCTTCATGATAATGACAATAAACAAGATCCCATCACACACACACACACACACACACACACACACATGTATATATAAGCAGCAAACATTCTATTTACAATTACAATTTTTGAACATAGTATTTCTTTGCGATTCGTTTTATTATCTCTATTCAAAATTTGAAGAAAAAGAATTAAAAGAAGTATACCGAAGAGGAGAAATAATACGTACGTATATTCCCTCCATTCTTTAATCTCTTTGTAATCTCTGAATTTTTAAGAAATTAAGACAGCAAGCTTCTCGATGCAACGGTAACCATGCTCTATTTTCGTATCCTAAGATGGACTAACTTAAAAATGTATCATTATTTTCGTTTCAATAGGCAGACATTTTCCCTATATCAAAATAATTACTTGTACAATTAACTATTTCGTGACTTATTCATGTATCCGATTCACTGAAGTCGACTAATTCTTGTATCCAAATTTCCGACATAGACCTATTCATGTATTCGATACACTGACTGAGACGTATTCATGTATTCAATTCACTTACTTAGATTCATTTGTGTATCTGAGTCACTGACTTAGTCTTATTGGTATATTTGATACACTGTCTTAGACTTGTGTATTTGATACACTGACTTTGACTTATTCATGTACTCGATTCACTGACTTAGATTTGTTCATGTATTCAATTCATTGACAGATTTATTCATGTATTCATTGGCTTAGACTTATTTATGAATCCAAGTCATTGACTTAGATTTATTCATTAATTTGATTCAGAGACTTAGACATATTCATGTGCTTGATTCACTAAGACTTATTTATGTATTCGTTTCACGGACTTAGATTTATTCACGTAATTGTTTCACTGTCTATGATTTGTTCATGCATGCCATTCACTGACTTAGACGTATTATTCACGTATTCAATCACTTGCATTCCAGACAACATCCGTAGTTCATTAAAAAATATAACAGATGCACCACATCATTAGTGTTGTTGATTACAGTACTTCATATTCTTACGACCCTGTAGCTAAATTACATGAGTGTTAAAATTTGAATTCTTTCTAATTCTCTTTATTTCATTTTTATTTCATTTTTATATCATTAAATATAAGTATTATTGTTACAAGCCAGGGGTCTTTGCTTGACCGAGCGGTGTCAAAACCCTGGCGCGATTCCCGCTAGAAGTCATAAGTTTACCCCAAAATTTCCAAAGACTTCTATACAACTTCAGTTGTAAGTTAGAAAGCCAGACGTGTCCATTCTATACATAAATTTTACTCTAATCAATGTAAAACCACAGATTTCCCAACTTGCCAAATATCTATCAACCGCACGTTTGCATAGTTTCCCTTCATCAACTTTCCGTACCGTCAGCAGTTCACACCGTAGAAACTCTACAAATATCCCCTACCACAGGGAACTATTTTAACTACGCCACCTTAGGCCAGTCAATCCATGGTTCCAAGGCACATTACGCCAATACAACTACATCACATTTGCTACCATGGCGACATAAACGGTATCTGCAGAGTCTCTTCTCATTTATCCCATTGTGTAATTTACCGGTTTCCTACCGTAAATACAGCCACTGCAGTCACAACACCAAGGTACACTACTAGATTTTATTAAGGACAACATTATGACAGGGACAGTCATGCGGTTTGGGTCTAATTCGCTACTCACTGACCATGGCATCATGGAAACTCACTAACACTTTCTCTCCGTGACGTTTGCTCCTAATAACTGGCTAATTATTTCGGGCTACGGAATATTTCCATTGCACCGAATTCCAATAATCAAACAAGTAAAATCACACAAATCTAATAATTCCTTAAACGGGGCGCTATAACCAAATGCGCACCTCCAAAATTTATTACATTATTATTATGATGATTATGTTCGCAGGATCTGATATTTTGTTAAAAACATCGTGTTTATTTAGAACGTAAATGTGACTCGCGTAAGCACGATTTTTGCATGACGGTTTTGTCGATTCAAGTAAACAGTCGGAAATAGCTATGTAAATGAATGGTTGTGACCACGGTCATTACTAATAATACTTGTTGACGTTCTATACTACGTTGGCGATATTTCGAAATCTCCATGATTTCTTCATGCGTGTGCATTGGGTGATGTATTAGTTTGCTTTAAAATACTCAGGTAGCTGCGAACTAGTCTAGAGTCACATTGGAAAGTCATATTTTAACATCTTAGAGAGTCACATCATAACATCATATAGAGTTTTCAATATCTTAAGAAGGTATTCTTTTGTGCTGGAAAGAGTTGTTCGTTCGTACGTATGAAGAATAACATGTGTTTTGTTATTGAGGATAGTTGTACTTCGTCTACCTTTTAAATAATTATTTTCCCTGGAGAACTACACGACTGGCTTTGGAGAAATACATTTGCTGAAATTAATTCTAAATTGGAACTGAACAATACAAATTGTGATTCACCGCGAAAATTCTGGACATTTGTGTTTAACCTTCGTCTGACGTCATCATCCGCCATCTTGGAACGGGATTGAGATTCAGACTACTTTAATTAGAACTGTTTATTCACAGGACTTATGTGTTTTTCATAATTTTAGGACAAATTTTTGGATCTTCTTCGTAAATCGTAAGTCTTGTTTCATATTTGTACCTTTTCACCGTGTTTTCTAGGGAAATAAATTATTTTTGTTAAAACTTACTAAGCTTGTTGTAGTCACCCTTTTCTTTATGTTACTTTAAACGAGCCGAAACGTAACAATATGCAAAATGGATCTAAAGCATAGTCGGTTCACGATACCTTACATGATTAAAGAAAATTGACGGAAAAAACAACAAACTAAAGTTGACTTTCTCTGCGGGTTTCTTTCTCCAAACATGTTTACAGTAGATCATTTTACAGTCTGTAAACACCGTGTAACAATTTTGTTTCTGTTCCTGGGTAGTACGTGTTATTTCCTAATTGCTTATGCCTCAAAAGTATAGAAAATTGCTATTATTCCGCACAAACTTTGCTTTTGTGACCAGGACAGTGATATTTTGAAATTTATCTATTTTCCAGAACATTCCAGACAGATTCAGTGCTGAGTAAACTTGCAGTAACTTCTGGAACTTTCTAGAACTTTCCAGCAATATAAATAGCATTATAAATACAAGGGCGTTAAGCCTACCAGTTCAGTTTAGTTCCAGCTGCCTAAGTGGATACATATCTGCATTTTTCTGAGATGGCATCAAGAGGCTGCATGCATCCGGCATTTTGCTATGTCTGCGGCAATTTATCAAGACAAGAGCGAAAAAGTACTCCGTGGAAGTATCTGCTAAGATGTGTGAGGCCTACAAGGCATATTTCGGCATGCCTGTCGGGGATCTAGACAAACCCTGGGCACCTCATTTCACCGGCGAGCACTGCAAAAAACTCTGAAAGGTAAGATGGACAATTGTTGCTCGGAATTTTATGTTATAAAATTTGTTAAAATTTTTTAAATTGAGCAGCAGAGAGGGTGAACCCTATAACTTTGTAGAGACCTTATTTTTGAAAATTAAGGGTTCCTACGAAGGCTGAAAAAAAAAGAAGTTTTTGTCTTAATAATGAAAACTTCTCTAATTGACTAGATTTTTTCACAATCTGGTCACATACGTATGTCATTCACCCTCTCTGCTGCTATAAATTAAACAGCCAGTATAGATATTATCAATAATGAGTATTGGAGAACCACACTCAGCTAAATTAGCTCGAGAGCGACTAGAGGCAATTAAAAAATATCTACCCGTTCGTGACTCTGTTAAGCAACAACTACAATCGCGTCAGGAATCTCAAATTGAATTTGAAGAGGATACAAAAAAATTATTTAAACCTATCACTGAGACCAGTAAAGGTAGTCAACCTGTGTTGGAGAAAACCGCTGAAGTAACTGGAAAAATAGCTGAAGGAACTGAAAAAATAGCAAGAAGAACAAAAAAGACAAAAGAAATTTTACGTGAACTTCCAGCCGAAATAGCTGCCGCGATGCCAGTTCCGGAAATTCTTGAAGGTATTGAACAAGTTCGTGATGAAATAGGTGATATAAAGGGTCGTACACAAGAACCAGGAGAACCAGAAGAACAAGAAGCGAGGGAGAGAGTTGCGTTGAGTGACAAATTTATCGAAGGTGCTATTGATTATATTGAAAAAATTGAAAATTCAGGAGAGTTAGCTAAGATTGCTGTGAGAAGCTATAATGATCGACGACAGTTTTTAAAACCTGAATATGCTGATAAAAATATAGGTCGTGATAATTGGTACAAATGGATATTTCGTATACACCATAAAACTGATCAGGCTAGAAATAGTAATCCAAAATATATCGAGTATATTTATGCAATAGATAATTATATTAGCTTCATGCAATTATCGCCAGAACAACAACAACAAATAATAAAACAACAAATAATAAAACAACAACAATATCAACAACAACTACAACAAAAAACACCACCACAACCATCACAACAAGAACGACGACAACAAGCACCAAAATCATTTCATGATTATCCAGGATCACCAAAATCACGAATACCAGTTCTATCTCCTACACCAAAGAAAACAACACCACCGAAACCAAGTGAAGAATTTCAAGACGCTCCCGGCGCAACTGGAAGTGGTCTAGGAAGTGGTCTTATTACTTGCCCCAATAATGTCCTTGCTGATGTTGATCGACTAGAAATCCTCATCGGAGGAAAACGAGCTGGTAATAATTCCCCAGAAATCATTAATGAAGCAGCTGATATTTGTAAACGATTATTTAGTGGCGGCATCATGGATATTAATGTATATCGATCTCTCATTAATGAAATCGCCGACGATTATTACAGTGATTAAGTATGTAATTAGTGATAAAAACAATTAATAATAACAATGATCGTGCATGGTACTCAACGTGGACCTACCATGGTCAGGGTAATAAACTCTCGATTACCTGTATACAGAGCAACCTACGGAGATGGACTAGGTGATGTTGTTCAAGGTCTGTTTAGAAGGATAGCCCCAAAAGCAATACCGATTACAAAGCAGCTAGGAATGAAAGCTATTGATGTTGTTCGTGAAAAAGGTATAGGCGCTGTTGGTAATCTCGCTAGCAAAGCGTTTTCAGCAATTAAAGATAGACTATCACGATTAATACGCAGACCGGTCCGACCTGTGAAATTACCTAGCACTGAAGTGATGCCAGCAAGCGTAAGTAAAATAATAAATCAAGCCGCTAATCAAAAACTAGCGGAGTTAGCTGATATCCCGATGTCGGAAAAGGAAAAAAATATAACCGCTAGTCTGATAGCAGGAAGTGGTCTTCGAGTTAGACGAAGACGATAATAATAAGCGCGTATCTGATCCCGCGTTTGACATGGACGCACCAGTTCTCAAAGATGAGTCTGTGCGTGATTATCAGTATTATTCTTATGACGCTCGAATTCCAGATCAGCGTGGACGAATCGAACTACAGGTTCAGGATACAAGTAGATATTTCTTACCCGCTGAAGCATTTATTGAAGTAGAAGGTGAAATTTTAAATATTGCTAATCCTGCAGCACCAGCAGCATATGGAGACGATGTTAATGTCGGTTTTGTTAATAATGGTATTATGGCATTATTTGACAGTGCAACGTACATGATTGACGGAAAAATATTGAATCTATTC
>JAECUM010032949.1:0-12240 GCA_016617855.1 Megalonaias nervosa | reverse complement strand
CATTTTGACTTTTACATTTCTGAAAAAATAAGGGGTCTCTGATCTAGAAACACTGGTATTCTCACGTATACGTAATTTCTAGAATGACTCATCACGGAATTTCCAGAACATTAATAACTCTGTTAGGTATAAGATCACATAATTTCCAGAATGACTCATCACGGATTTTCCAGAACATATATAACTCTGTTAGGTAAAAAGATCGCGGAAATTCCAAGAAATTACGCAATGGAAATTCCAAAGAACATTCTGGAAAATTACGTAATGGAAAATCTAAAGAACATTCTGGAAAATAACGTAATGGAAATTCCAAGAAATTACGTAATGGAAATTCCAAAGACTACGTAATGGAAATTATAACGCTATTAAAGGCAGGCAAAATTTTTCTCCGTGTTCATTCTGCAAGTGGATCTGTACGTGAGCAGGTAAGTCCTTTCTTATTTTTTAAAGAATTTCATCACCAATTATTAAAACATCAACAATACCTATCAGAAATAATTCATTAGCGTGTTTATACAAATAAAATTAAACTTTTTCCGCTTACTTTTCGATGACATTCAAATAACTCTCTCATTGCTACCCTGTTGACAAAATACTTACTATTTTTTGTAAAATCTTCGACCGGTTTAGGTCAATATTAATTTTCATGTATTTTTCTTGACTGATCAGATCATGAAGATTATCGTATTTCAACATAAGCTCATCTCTCAACTTTTCAAGATAATCAAAATATTTGCTGTTATCTGATTTGATAAGCGAGAGTTTCATTTTATCAAATTTACTAAAACAAATACCTTAAATTTCATCATTAAATTCAAATGATAATTGCTGACCATTAACCATTATTTTTTTTAATTTTGCTACTAACTCCATCGGCTAACGTTAAATTTTTGAATATTATTTCTAAAATTTTATACAAAATTAATTAAAGATGATAATGAATATATCACCTCTGGTACTGGCATAGTGTCCAATAGCTAACGTATTAATTCCGTCCTTGCAATAGCGTTTGTCGTTAAAAGTACTTAATCCACGTTTTATCATAACATTTGTTTCAAGTTTATGATGATTTGCTCGAATGGCTAATGATCGTACAAAATTAAGACCACCATCTAGTGCATATTTGTAATCATCAAATTTTAAAAAATTTCTTAACATAATCTCGTGGTAATCCTTTTGCTGTTTTGTTAATCTATCATTATCTAGCAGCACGGCATACATTTTACGTCTTAGTCCAATGAAACACGTGATGATATTAGAGTTCATTTCGTCTTTAAATTTACCAATTACTGTTTTATTTGTTTCATCATGAAATTTACTGTCTTGTGGATAGTCGGAAAGATCAAACAAATGTCGGTTATCATAGATATCTTGGCAAACATCATTGTTAGCACAATCGATTCCATATATTTCATAAACCAGCGAATCAGTATCTGTAAACAATAACTTACTAGATGGCCATTTATTTATCACAAAATTATAATGAAAATCGTACATGAGCCATTTTGATAAATCTAGCACAGACGCTCCAACATAAATTGGTTTATTAAGTTTTAAATTGGTTTTTTCGTCGTTGTATCGCAACAAGATTTCCATAAAAAATTTTCATACTAACAAAACCATCATCTGACACAAGTTTATTTCTACGATTCACATCATTAACTAACTCAATATTTACTCGTTTTCGAGTATTTTCCATCGTTTTTCCAAAGACGGAATTGTTCCTGAGCCTAAAGAAATCCTTTTCAAAATCGTTATTAGCTACCGCTCTTTTAGAAGTATTTGAGTCAATATAACCCTTCATCCAAGGTGTTTGATTAAACTTTAAAACCCGATGAACCTTCCTAAGGACTAGACCAGCATCTATCGCTTGTTTTAGAACTTTATAATGCATAACATAGCTTCGTTTACCAAGTAAATGTGGAACAAGTTTTTTAACAACCGAACTTTGTCTCGAAGATGCTATTTCCTGCTGTCCCAGAGACAATAAATTATAATCTATCATCATTGACTCCGCACGAAACGGAAAATCGTTATGTAATTTATGCAGCTCTGCGGGATAATCGAGATCAACTTCAACAAAATGCGAAACATCATCTGGTATCTTTTTTCAGTTTCCGCTAAAAATTGATCTGGTGTAATCCAATGAAATCCACCAGACGGCATTGGCTCTGACATTGCATACAGATAGATGATGATCTTTACTGGTTTATCAAGATCATAATTTTTCATGTACTTGTTATTTGCCATAGAGAACTTTTTTTTATAATAATGCTGATACCTCCTCGTATACCTTTTTCAATGCAGTAGAACATATCAACGTCTGTTAATAATTCTAGATCCACTTTACTAAACTTTAACAAAGCATCCCAAGATAACCCAGGAGAAGAATAATACCAACAAGGATCCAATCCGTAATTGTTATAACTAACTCGACGAAAACTTTCAAATACGTCAGCCAGCAATAACACATCAGTTTTCAAGTATAAATCATGATAAACACCAAATGTTCTGCAATCAAATTATTTCCAAATACTTTGAGCATATTTGTACTCTTCTTCTGATACATTTTGATTTTTTAACTGCAAATAAAATTTATCTTGGTCAGGCAAAGAAGTTTCATCAAATTTACTCCAATCGTCTAGATACTCGTACGGAAAAACTCTTTTTTTTGGTTAGCAAATCTGATTTATTCTTAAAACAATTTTTTAAATTATAAAAATCATTACCAGCTTTTACAGCATTATTTACAAGTACATCCAACGGAAATAATGTAAACTGTAAACTATCAATGAAACGCACTTTACATAACGTCACCGAAATATATTTTTCAAAATTATTTGGAATACATTTGATAACGTTATCGAGTTTCAAACGATTTTGTATATCAGAATCACCAAATGATTCTACGATGAAACGGCTATCATACCCTCGAAAATTGTGAATAACAACTGGAATAAAATCTGGAGCGTGAAATTTTAGATTACAATCGCTATGCGCTGGTCCACGATATCTAACAGTCATATGACAATGGTCATGTACTTTTTTGTTATCGAGGGACTCATAGGCTTTATTACAAATATGACAATATTTCGCTTGCTGGAAATCATTTGTTTTGCTGAGCTATTAGTTTTATCATCGGAGTAACTATTTTTGATCGATTAAATATATCATCAACGTCGTTAATCAACTGCTTGAGAAGCCAAACAGCTGGATTTTTACCTTGATATAATTTTATTGGTTTTGATAAATTTTGAGCAGCACAATATATTACTTTATAAGCTACTCCACATGGGACATGATTTTGAATTTTTCTTGTACTCGATTGGTTAGGGTTATTTTCAGCGCTAAGTACAGGCTGAAGTAAACACTCAAAGTCGACGTAAATAACAAAAGGCATCATTAACTTATGATTGTGGCTAACAAATTTTAATATTTTATTTTTTTCACCCGGCATTGTTACTCGATTTACTTCTGAACAGTATTGTAGATGTTTTTGTAATTTTTCGTTGTCGGAATAACCGTGTAAACAACGTAAATAAAAGTATTTTTTATTTTTATCTTTATTATATTGTCTGCCAACTAGGCCGTTAACGTTTTTGATCCAAACGTAATGTCCTTTATAAAACAGCAAGTTTATTGTGTTTTGTGTAGCCTCTTCTGAAATATGCCTTGGATAAACATTTTCACGCTCGTCAAGACTAAACACATTAACTGAAATATTATTTTGCTTTTCAAACTTTGGTATTTGATTTTCTGCAACTGGAAAGTCAATGCCATTATAATTTAATTTTGATACGTGATTAATATACTTGTCGACGCGATTAGCATTTTTTTCTGCTGGAAACATCGCAGAGAGAATAGCCCATTGGAAACACTTGTTATCATAATTTTTAACGTTTATGCAACATTTTTTGTTTTTAATCTCTTGAGGCAGGTCCATATACGAACTACCGCGAAGTACGTTTTATCTTGCTGTGTGAAATAAAACTTCCTCCACCACCTCAAATTTCTCACCTGATCCTAATGCAGTAAATTCTTCCAATCTTTTATTTATTTCCTGATGTATTTCACCGGCAACTGAGGAAATATTTGTTCCAACTATTTTTTGTGATTTCGCTGTTAAATTGGCTTGGTAATCTCTGTATCTTTTTCAGGTGCATGTAACTTTGATAAAATAATATGATACTATACTATTAGTTTGATACTTTTATGTACTGCAAGTTCTCGCGTTACAGCCGGACATAAGAGATGAAACAAATTTATAGAGTTAAAATTTGCTAAAATATTTTGATTATCAAATTTATAACTGTTATCAAATCCTGCAAAAGCAGTAGCTATTTTTGTAGGTTCTTCTATAAGGCTTTTTTTGGCTATATCTCGCAATTTCAGCATTGTTATATTACATTTTATATATTTAATTGATATCGCTAGTTGAAAAATCAATTAGAGATATAAATTGTTTAAGGTATAATGACACAAACTTTGAGCTACACAAGACTGACGGAAGAGAAACAGGAAGAATATCATGTTCATCCGTTTTATAATAGTTATGCGGGAAGTATGTTAGTTTCAGTGATACACATCAAGTACGGAAAACCGTTTGGTAAATTAACACCAGCGGGTTATAAGATTAGCGTAAAATCGGAAGGAGATACCGAGCGAGCAGAAATGTTTAGGAAAGATTTTATTTATACACTGTTTTGTGATGAAATTCCAGAAGGACAACGAGTATATCGTGTTAATGGTGCAATTACTGATGAGAATATTGAAAATTGTCATTACAAGAAGAATTTCAACCTCATCCAGTGTTTGATCTTTATGAGGCTACTGATCGAAGAATTATTCGAAGAAGAAAAACAAGAAAAATGTTAGGCAATTTGAAAAATGATGGTTATCTTAGAATAAGGATCCGAGGAACACTAACCGATCAAGTTGGTTATTATAGCCACAGATTTGTTTACAAAACTTTTAACGGACCTATACCTGATGGATTCGTGATGGACCACGTCAACGGTATTAAAATAGATAATCGTCTAGTAAACCTCGATCTTGTCACTCAACAAGAAAATATCCGACGAGGATACATAGGTAATTATAATAATGTTAGTAAAGTTAAACCTATTGTTTCGTTTAATCTTAAAACAGATGAGGGACTAAGATTTCCTTCAATAACAGCTGCGGCAAGATATTGTAAGATAAATTCGGCAACAGTTAAGAGAGTTGCAGATGGCAGAACAAGATCAGCAACATCACAATCGACATTTGACAGAATCATCATCAAATACGACAGTTAATTATATTTTGCAGCTCGTTTTTAGTTAGGCAATTGTGAGCAAATATTAAAACATCATCCTTTTTAAATTTTAGCGTTATTACTGCGCTTTCATTAAGTTTATTTTTTTTCTGCTGCTGTTAGCAGAATTTTATTAGAATCACCTTGCATCACATTAACGTTAACAAAATAAGAACTGTATCTCGACAAACATTTTCGCACTAATTCTTTGTAATTTAATATATCAACGTTCTGATGATATTTTATCTCGTTAGTCATCTTATTATTGTAAATTAGATAAACATATATTATAACATGGACCTAACGAAACGACTTGGTGATATATTCGCAGACGCGCCCGCCAGCGATGTGATCGCAGACGCGCCAGCCAGCGACGACATACCTGCCGGTTATACCGAGGATGACATTTTATTTAACAACGACGACGAACAAGTCGAAATTGCTGGTGTAGTTGATAAAACAAAATTACAGCAGACCGACAAGTGGACGATATGATGTTAAGTATCATATCACAAAGAAAATCTCGAAATTTAATTTTTCACTAGATGAAAATCAATGTTTCTGTCGGCTGATGAAACCCTTTTTAAACATTAAATTTCCAGACCGACAGAAAAATATAAAATTCGACTTTATATTTGTCAAGATACTTAACCTAATGATGATCTCTGACGATCGCAAACAATATCTAATATCGTTGTGTAAACCAGTAAATCTGTTAAACGTAAGTAAGAGGAAATTTATAACAATATTATTTCAATATATATTTAGTTGGAACCCAGCTGTTAAATTTATCGCTGTACCCACGCCACTTGACAAGGCTTTTATTACCTTTTTTCTTAGTAACTTTTTCAATAACAAATAGATCTTGCTCAGTTTTTTGTAGTTCTTGTTCGTAAAAGCTACATGTAATTCACTCACCTAATAAATCCTTAAATGTATATGTTACGGGTATTGTCAGTAAAACGTTATCAACAACAAATACTTCTTCGTTCCAGTTTGGGGTAAATCCTTTTTAAAATGTTTTTTTTTCGTCAGAGAAATTCTAACTCGATCACCAACTTTAAATTTATGTCTGCGGCACATGTTTTCGTTTGCAAGAATTGGATTTTTAATTGCGCCGCTTGGTGTCATTTGTATTGATCTGTGCTTTCTTGTTATTATAATTATCAGCAATCTGCTGTAGATCATCGATGTATTTATTTGTATTTTTAACTGTCAAATGTTTATGTATCAGCTCGTTTAGTGTGCGATTAAATCGCTCGAAAACGACAATTTTTCCCTCGTTTCCTGTAACATACTTTTTTTTATGTTATTTTGTTCCAGAAACTGCTCAAATGTTTTATTAAAAATCTCTGCTCCGTGATCGGTCCAAATTTTGTTTGGTTTTCTTTCTGTACTAACGATGACCTGTTTTAACACATCAGTTATTGATGTTCCTGTTTTATTCGAAACAGGTACACTAAACGCGTATTTACTAAAGACATCTATGACGTTAAAAAGATATTTCTTTGGAGCGCCATCAGCGCCAACGTTAAACGGAGCAAGATTTGACACATCAACTAAATCTATCGCCCAGATATCGTCAACGGCATTTGCGACAACTTTTCGTCGCGGAATTTTTTTTTTAGGTTGATATAACTCTGATGCCAGATCATCATACAATTCTTTTCCAAGACCTAACTTATGTTTTGTTCCTATCATTGTTTGAACTAACTTTCTCTCAAATCGTTCTCGCATATTTGTAGGCTCCATATCGCGTAGTTTATCTAGCATTACTTTATCACAATCTGATTTTGAGCTCTCTACACGAACGTTATCAGGACGTTCTATATCACGATAACAAATGTCATGACGCATTGTTATTGCATCAACTTGATTATAAGGCACTTGTCCGGGCTGCGGATTGTTGTTTTCATCTAGTCATTTATCTAGCGGATTATATGGTCCAGTGTATTTATGGCCAGACAATGTCCAACCTGTTTTTGGTTTTGGTAGCTTACCAATAAATTTGTGAATGTCAATACCGCTGCCAATTACCTCACGGCGATTGCATGATTGACAGTATGTATCAATTTTATATTGTTCTATACAAAGAACTTTATCACAATCACAATTACACTTCATTTTTATTTTATTCTGTTGCATAAAAAATTTAAATTTTGACTTTTTCGTAGGTTTTATTCAATTAATCATCTAATAAAATAACCTTTTCAGGGCAAATTCCAGCTCCGGATTATTTCTTTAAAAGCATACTTTTTTTCTCCCGCAAACAGCGCAAATGCTTTTTACCATCGTTCTATTATTTTTTGTTTTTTCGTTGTCTCATCCTTATTCGTTGTTTTGGTTTTACATTTGAGACAGTATGTTGACATATTCCTTAGTTCAGATAAAATTAATTGCAATCTCATCATTTGCGTGAGAAGGTTGCTTGTCACATTGCAAAATAAACTTTAAAAAATCAGGGGATTGGGATATCTGTCGGATAAACATAATACAATAATAACCACAAGCTGATGTTCCAACCGGCTTTAGTTGATTAGATTAGTAATATTTTTTTTTTTAAAAAAAATATATTTTTTTATAAGATCGCTCGGAGGAAGTCCGAACGAATCAAAATAATTATTATCGTAGACAGCAACTCAGCGAGTGCCGGATCCATCGTCAAAATTTTTGTATATTTACAACACACAAATCATCTGCTGGTTCATTATCTAATTTGTCTTTGGAATATACTCCACGAAATCCGACAATGTCATTTAATTTTTCAATTATATCGAAATTACTCAACGGCGGTGACGTCAACGGCGTCTGGTGCCTGGTAGAGTCATTCCACGTCCTATCCCTAGCAGGTTTGGAATTAGACTGCCTGCTAACCCTGCTCGCAGCGGAGCGAAAGGAATAATTCCACCTTGTTTTGTTTTTCTTGGCGACTTCTTTTGTTTTAGAATTTGTTGCTGGCGTTTTCTTTTTAGCTGGCATTATATTATTTATTGTTATGCAAAATTTGATTCATTCCATCGCCTGATACCGCCTTTTTATTGCTCCTAGTACAGGTGAACGTTTTGGTAAAATTACAGAAAATTCTGGTCCAAAAAATCCGCCGTGTTTTGCCATTGCTGTTATTTGCGCAACAGATAGTTTGAGAACAAAGGGTTTTCCTTGAGAGAGATTATTAATTTGCCGTTGAGTTAACATTGCTTTCACTGCGGGAGCGCCGTCAGTCCCCGGAGACTTTATCATTACAGAGACAGAATTACGTTTGGCAGCCGCCGCTGATAATTTTTTAATTTGACCGGATGTTAGGTATATCTCTCTAGCTGTGTATTCCGTTTTCAATTTATACTTGTTTGTTAGATTAAACTTGGAGAGTCATTCTACCTTTGACTGAGTCAATCGTCAAGAATCAATCGCTAGACACAAGCGCAAATACGTTGTATTGTTCGACTGGCAATACGCCAAGCGTCCAAGTTACTTCTATTTCCGCGGTTGAATTAATCATTCGATCTGAGTGTTTTGATACGTGAAAGAAAAAGATAGGATAAAGCATACGAAATTCTTCAATATTAATCTGTGATCCGCTGTCAGTGTCCTGATATTTTTGCATCGCTTCCGTCAAGTACATATACGCTCTCGTAACATTTTTACTAGCGTATGGGTATTGTTTAGAGTTTATTCTGACAAATATTCTCCTAATGTCAGCGGTATCAAAAACAGAGTTATTTTGTAGTTTGTTACCAAGTCGTGTTGTTTGCTGAAAGACAACGAATACATACCTTGGTAATTGTTCGCTTGAAGTAGCTGTAATACGCCAGGTGTAATCGATTGCGTTAGGAACACTTGTTTAATATATTTTATGCTGAAGAAAATAAATCTTTTTTTGTAAAAGCCTCTAACGTAGTGTTAAGTTCTGCTAACCTAGCTATTGATGGAACAATTCGAGGCATCCAAAGAGCTAATTTCGTATTTCGTAATCACAAATTTTGCATCCGCTCCACCAACTCGAATAAGACAATTATTTTGATCTGCCCGATCTAAAATATGTGTGTGTTTCAGCCCTCGAAATACCTTATGATAGTCGCGACAAAATCCAAATATTGTGCTTAACGGCAACATCATTATTTATTGTGATCTTGCTGCAAGAGATTTTCGCTTGATATATCCCTCATTATATCTTCCGTTTGGTATATTAACGAAAGAATTGTTGACCAAATCTAATATAACTTCTCCATTATCACCTGCACCTGGTGGTGTTATACCAAAGTTGCTGCACGCTGTTGTCAACGAATTTCTTGTGGCGTCTACGTTTGCAGCTGCAGCTGGTGCTTCTATTCCAAGGCTTCTATTCCAATTTCTAACTATCACAGCATCTGCGGCAATTGCAGCGCCATGTGCAAAAACACCATCTAAAATAAAATCTTTTTATATGCTTGTCCTTCTCCTGTGTCTTTGAACCACATCATATTTGTTGCAACTGATCTCGAATAATCTTCGCTAAATGATATAATATTTAATATTGTACTTGCAACTGGTAACCAACTGTAAATATCCTCCACTGTTTGATTTGCTAGTTGATATCGTGTACCTTTATACAAACTCCAGCCATTATTTACTAGCGCAATTTCTGCGCCAGCTACAATATCACCATCAGCTGCTGATCTCGAATAATCTTCGCTAAATGAGATAATATTTAATATTGTACTTGCAACTGGTAACCAATTGTCAATATCCTCCACTGTTTGATTTGCTAGTTGATATCGTGCACCTTTAAACAAATTCCAGCCATTATTTACTAGCGCAATTTCTGCGCCAGCTACAATATCACCATCAGCTGCTGTTAATATCCTACCACGAACTTCTAGCATAGACTTGTGAGGCAGCAAGAACACAGCTTCCTCTCTGGTGTTAAATTTTCTTGAAACAGCTTTATTTACTTCGTTTGAGTTCTCGTCGAGGTATTCAATATACTCGAATTCTGTTGTTGTATTGTCAGTATCGTATTCCTCACCAAAAGCAAGCTAATTTTAACCGATATTTTTTATTTTATAATCGTTACACAAAATTGATAAATCTGAGGCAAATCTAATTTTCATCTTCTTTTATTTACTAGCTTACGTACCACCTCCTCACCGCGTGGAAACAGTTAGTTTTTTTGTTGTAGCTATCATAGCTTGTTCTGTTTCCGCGGTTGGTGCAATGTCTGATATTGCTTGTGTTATGTCTGCGTCGCCTTTACTTTTTTGCCCTACTGCAGTGGCAGCTGCTGACGCAGCTCCCGTCGCCAAAGCTTTGCTGGCATCAAGAGCAATTGGTGCTACTTTACGCGCAATTCCCGGGATAACAGTGTTATAAATATTACAGTAGAATACTTCGAATAATATCATATTTACCGCTGCTCATGACAAGCTCTGGTATAATTTCAAGTGGAGCATCATTAAACCCGTTTTTGTTAATAATATCAGGTGTTGGTGTTTCTTTTTCAACGGCGTGTAAAAAACTTGAGCCTTGACTTGAGACTAAAAAAAATGCTTGTAAAACAGCAAGTATCACTAACAAAAAATTACTTGATCAGATAAGATCTTATTTGCGAGGTGTAAAATATGATATGGACGATTTAATACGAGAGTTTCGTATTATTGACAGTATGTTAACATATATTCTACCAATGAGAGTTAGCAAGTACGAAAATAATTATCAAACAAAATATGATGATGATAGAGTATAAAATTTTATCTAAACTTTAGAAATAAAATAATGTCAACCAAATGTTTCACTTACCTGCTCACGTACAGATCCACTTGCAGAATAAACACGGAGAAAAATTTTGCCTGCCTTTTATAGCGTTATAACGCCTACGCGAAATTTCGTTTACGTAATTTCTTGGAATTTCCATTACGTTATTTTCCAGAATGCTCTTTGGAATTTCCATTACGTAATTTTCCAGAATGTTCTTTGGAATTTCCATTGCGTAATTTCTTGGAATTTCCGCCATCATTTTACCTAACAGAGTTATATATGTTCTGGAAATTCCGTGATGAGTCATTCTGGAAATTATGTGATCTTTTACCTAACAGAGTTATATATGTTCTGGAAATTCCGTGATGAGTCATTCTAGAAATTACGTATACGTGAGAATACCAGTGTTTCTAGATCAGAGACCCCTTTTTTTGTCAGAAATGTAAAAGTCAAAATGTCAACATAGATGTGTTTTGAAGGGGGTAAAGGGTCTCTGGGCTAGAAACCTGGTTTTCCTCTACTACTTCACTCAGTGATCATATTATTCCACTTTCATAACCACTACTCTAGTTGGCTATAAAATATATTTTCACATAATTCCATTTGGTAAATAAATTTTGTACTTTTGGATTTCCCATGTCAGATTTATTATCTTCCAACTTAAAATAAAATATGAAATCAAAGCATTGCTGGTTGAGTTTTTTGTTTTGAATATTCGATCTAAATATAATATATTTTGCTAGTAATAATACAAGATTTACAAAAATTTGATTGGCTATATTCATTTAAATCTCCAAATAAAAAGGATTATCAGAAATCTCGAAATTCACTCCAATCTCCGTTCTACCGATATATAAAACCCGACCTCATAAATGTTTCATAATAAAACAGTTGCAAAATATGTACTTCATCGTATTTTCCTGAATAGTACAGAAAGAACACCTTTTATCAGCTACAAAACCAATTTAAAAAAAATAAACAACATTTGTTGTTAGTATCATTTGGTTAATTCCAAAATGGAGCCAACATCATTTTATATCCTCATTAATTTTATACGGAATCGAAATATCTTATTCCACCAATTCTTGTCTTTTGGAATGTTGAATTTGGAAGAAAACAGGTTTTCCCTAGCTTTGGGATATCTTAATAATGACTTTATTAAACTATTATATATCTCTCTGCATCCTTTTTGATTCTTGAGTAAAACTTCA